>VWZG01011253.1:293415-371076 GCA_013396735.1 Grallaria varia | reverse complement strand
TCCCCCCCTCTTCCTTTTTTTCTTTTCTCGTGGTATACGGGAATAGCGGAGGTACAAACAAGCAAGTTGAACAAAAAATGTTTCTGTTCGTTTCCTCACAGATCATCCATTCTAACGACGGCAAAAAAATCTTAATGACTATGACCTTAGCAGCATGGGTAGCTGATTTATCCCAATTATAAATCCCGTTAGTTTGCGGTAATGTGTGAGTATCAATATATAATTCATATTAAAAAGCATGATCCGTAATTATTATTATTTTTTTTATAAAAGTTGAAATCCATCGTTTTCCAGTGAGAGTGCTGCATCTGTCGCTTGGAGTGTTTTTGTCTCGCTGTTGCACAACAGAGGCTCTCTAGTCTTTAACCTAAAATGGCAGCTTTAATTTGACTGGGGCCCATTCATTGACAATGATAATAAAAAGGCTGAAAGCTAAATGTAGCTGGATGCTTGGGGCACGTTTGCAGAACACTCTCCTCTCCATTGCTGGGCGCTGCTAAGAGAGGAACTTCGAAGCTCTCTAGTTTCTATTGTGAAAGTTTCAAACACTTCTTTTTTTCTCATTTAAAAAAAGAAAAAAGAAAAAATCATGTTGTTCGGCATCAACCACATTTTAGGTGTACGGGGTGGTGATAAACTTAATGGTATGGGGATACTTAGAGAAAGCTCCTTCCAAGAGGGCTGCATTTATAATAACAGTGGAAAAATCCTAGTAATGCCTTTTAAAATAAGATGCAGTTCTGAGGGAATATTAACCATTTGTTTCTGAGGTTTGTAACAGGTGATTAGAACAATTACATTCCATATATTTTTCCTATCTCCTGCTACTAAAAGCAGGAAGTGTTGCTTGTTTCGTCTTGTTTGGTGTTGTAAATGTTCTCAGGGTTTTGTGGAGATCCTTTTGTTAATGTGCTATTTTCCTCCAGGATAAAACCACAACTGCTTGGAAAAAGTAATGATTTTTGGTCAAAGGCATCGTTTGAAGTTTGAAACACTTTTGTAAAACAAAATTTCCCCCACTAAAGCATTGGAAAATGCCACAGATTCACATATCCCCTTGTCTTGACTTTCTGTTAACTGGAACTGCTTATTTTCAGTCTCTCTTGAGCCTTTTTTTTTTCCACTAAGAAATTTATAAAGATCATTATTGAAGCTGTCGCGCAGGCACTTAGAAGAGCATTAAATGCTTGTGATTGCAAGTTTAACTGAATTAGTGATTCACTGATACTAATTGGATAATCTTATTTGACCAAATATCTTACTAAATATTTAACAATGTAATGATATTTCTGTTATTACTTGTAAATCCTGGTTAGGTTATTTAAACAGTGGAAAAAAACTCACTCGTATTTGAAACTGCAAGTGATTTTATTGCCTCTTCAGTAACGAAGGAAAGTTTTGATCATAGTCAGGGATCACACAGTCCTTTTAGGAAAATAACGATTTCTAAGGGTGTAGCATTGTAACAATATCAGTAAAAATGAGGTATATCAGAATAGTCTCTACTGCAATCAGAACTCTACGATGATAGGAGTTTTGAGTTGTGACCAATTTTTTTGGGATTTGGTTAATGCAGAAACCTGAAAATTTGGGTTAAAGGAACACTGTAAAGGTTTCCCGGTCCGTGTAGAAGGGTCAGTTAACCTGAGTGTGGTTTTTTTCCCATGAGTTATTTGCTGTTTTGAACTGAAAAGCTTTTGATGAATGTTGACCGTATTTCCCATTAACGCTCAAATAATATTAGGACTTTTATAAGATGTAAAATGAGTTATTTGCAAGTCAAGGTGAAACAGGCCGATGGCGAAACTGCAGTGTACTGAAAAAAAGGGGTTGTGCTGCTTGGTCTGAGCTTGGCACAGGTGGGTGGGTGTTTGGGTCTGTGGGCCTGTCCCGCCCTGGCACAGAGGGAGGCTGTGTGCCAGGTGTGTGCCCCATGGATGGTGGCTGTATGGGTAGGACGTAGCCGGGGCCCTTCACTGGAGAAGAACCTGCAGCATAAAGATACAGCAAAACCTTAACAAGCAAACAAAGGTGGCCCAGGTGTGATTTTCTGTAAAGGTGGGAGGCCTGAGTAAGAGGTTTTCCAAGAGTGGTAAAGTGTGGCAGTGAGGCTCAGTGGTTTGCTGTGTCCGTGGCATCCTAGAGCAGCTGGGTGTTTGGGGTTTTGTTTTGTTTGTATCGAATGGCGTGATGGGTAAAGGTTGTTAAGGTGGGAGGAGGAGGAAAACAGTAACCAGAAAGAAAGAAGGTGGAAATAAAACACATGCGTTTCCTTGAATCCTGTGCCTTACCCCTTTCCTTTATTTCCCACTTGTTTTTACAACAATTTGCAGAGGAAAAGCCTTTAGAATCTGCTGCTTAGTATTTGCTCTCATGAATCTGTCATTATTTGAAGAAATTTGTGTGGCTAGCAAGGGTACAGGCAACTGTGTGACAAGTTGTGTGTGTGTCTGAAGGTCTTCCTCCAGTTCCCTCAAATCCTGACTTCCAAACCCTTATGTATTCATCTGCTGTGAACTAACTGCTCAGATTTATGAGCTGGTTAAGCGAAGCCCATAAGTAACACGGGTGATACTTTTATGTTACTTTAAGTTCCCTGTATACATGAGAAAACTGCAAATTTTAGTAAATAATTAAACTGTCTTTCTGACAAATGAGTCTTTTGTGTGTAGGTGAGGCTTTAGATTTCACTTTTCAAACAGAAAACTTACTGTATTAATTTACTGCATCAGTTTAGCTTCATCATTAAGACAACTCCGTAATTTCTCATCATTTGTATTTCTGTGAATAGCTTGTTTGCACAAATACCACCCACTGGACTTCTGTGGAAGAAAATCTCAAATATTCTCTGTTGTAGCAGTGATAAAAAGGCAAAGGGAAACTCCAACTACAGTTTATTTTTTAGAACTCCTTCAAAGGAAGGAGTGAGGTGCAATATGCAGAAACATCGAAACATCCCATGTTTTTGTTAGGGTTCTGACAAGAGGCTGAAACCCGATGGAAGAGTTTGCCTGCTGACTTCTTTCTGCCTGCAGAATCAAACTAACTTTTAGTCTTTTATATCTTACCTGAGATCAGCAGTCATGGAAATAGACTGAAGTTCTTCCTTGTAAAACTCCTTGGTTGGAAGGCATGATGCAAAAAGTAAAAAGGAGGCTGTCACCTAAAGAACACACTTCAAGAGCCTGAATATGACAACAAAGCTCTTAAGGGTATTCTTAAGCATAGAAAAGCTGATTAGCTCTTAGCTTCCAACATTGTGACTTTTCAAAGATGTAAACATGTACCTAGAAGAAGCTAAGCCAAAACTGAGGGTCTTTGTGCTGCTAGTTGGGTTCTCTGGATGCTGCTCAGTAGTGGTCTCTAAACATCCTGGTTATTCTGCTGCTGTCATGCTAAATGCATTCTCCTTGAAAAAAATGAAAGGAGAGATACAACTTAAATTAAACATTTTCTTTTTAAAATTGTAATTCAATAAAAGAGTGCTAGTTATCAAATAAGCTACTGTATAAGTTGAGCATTGTAACACATGATTTTGAAAGCTTATTGGCATATGGGAACTAACCAGAAGCCCTTGCTGGCATGATGTAGGGCTTGCTTTGCTTTGTAGTGACCTATATAGCTATTTTGGGTGTGGTTTTGCTTGGCTTTCATGGGAGCTGAGTCCAACCTTCCTCTGACATAGACAATTGCTGTGACGAAAGGGCCTTGAGGGGAATGGTGGGGAATAAATAACTTCGAGGATTAATTGTCTGGAAAAAGTCATTGCCCCTAAAATGTTTGCCTTCTTCCTAGTGGTTCTGAGGGGAAAATTAAATTCAACATACATGGTCCTCGTCCTAGAGGTTTTTCTCTTTAGTTCTCATTTAAATATGGGCTGATGATTGTGGTGAGCAGTGCAGTAACTTACCTGCCTGGGAGTAGCTGGCATGTGGAGAATCCAGTGCTGGATAGTTTTGGAAGCACTCTATTCAGCCACTTTTAAAGGTGTTCATTTGAGCTTTCTGTTTACTGCTAGAACTTCAACAGGTAGCTGGCTTTAAAATTTTTTCTTGGTGATTTTTTAAAGAAATTGACATCCTCACGGTCTGTTTTGCTTACTGCCTACAAAGTAAGCATCCCTTCTTAAAACATTTTGTGGAGGTGTACATCAGATATACAAAGTGTAATTCCTTTTGTGCAGCAAAGCCAGTCCTGCTCTGAAAACTAAACCTTTTATTTCTCTTTTCTCCCTATCCCTCCCTTCAGTTTTCTCATAGATTTTTTTTTTTTCTTTTCCCTCTTCAGTTGTACCTTTCCTGTTGGGTTTTTAATATTCTTTCCAATTCATAGTGCTATCTGTTTGCTTAGTAGAGTTGTGTTTTCTTGCCAGCCCTAGATAATTAGGATATGTTACAAAATAAACATGCATTTCAAATCCTAATAATGTGTCTTTCTACCCAAAGCATGGAGGATGCTTTTGTTGGTGTGGGAAAAGCTGTCTGGCCTGATGGAGTCTCATGTTAGACCCAGGATGCTGTCTTAGCGAGGGGATGGTCAGCAGTGGAGAACCAGAGCAGAGGGCCACTGCAGCCTGCTGGCAGCTTTCCAAAAGTTCTTCATGGCTCTTTGAATAGGAAAGGCCTCTTGTTGTTTCAAGTTTTGTTTCCATGAAAATGATGTTACCCCATCTTTTAGTAGTTAAGACATAGAGCTGTAATGCTTTCTCTTGCTCTGTGCTGAGCAGTTGTTAGTGGGGAGGGTCTAGTCCTATGACAACTTTGAAATGAGCCTGACCACTGTGGGCTATCCCTTGGCAAGCAGAAATTTGGGGTGTAGGGAGGAGCTCCTGAGGGGATTGTGGTGTTTCTGAAAGGAATAGGGAAGCTTGGGAGACCAAGAACTATGTGACCAGGGGTAAAGCAGATCAGAACATGGAGCAAGTCCAAGGAAGACTTTAATAAAGGCACTTTTGTCCTCGACCTTAAAAAAGGAAGCCTGGGGATTTATTTGCAGGGTAAACAGGATTTGTTAAATGGGTAGTCTTTAGGTGTGAAGGAATACTGGTCATTCTTTGAGAGAGAATTTAGGGTAAAAGTAGCTAAAACTAAACTGAAAGCTGGAATTTTAGTAGTTTAGACATAAGTAATATGACAAAACAAGGAGAAAGTTGTCACAGAACGCATTGAAGTAGTGCTGTTCTATGAGAAATGTGAAACAAGCTCTTATGTGACAGAAACTGAGAAATTCAGTTCAAATCTTTGGTATGGTATTAACTTGGGTGAGCTAGTAAGTGCAAGTCTGAGTTGATGACAACTTACAAGAAAACATTCTTTGCTTCAAAGAGGATCCATCAATGTAGCTGTTGAGATTGAAGTCCAAAGCTGAAATGCTACTTGGTGAAGTGTCTTGCAGGAAAGTGCATGGCAGTCTGTACTACAGAGAATAGCAGTTTAGTATTTCTTCAAGTTGAAGATCAGCAGCCACAAAAAGCAATTCAACTGACTTCATTTTTAATGGTCAGTAGAAGGAAGACTGAGGAAAGGAGGGTAATGCTGAAGTAAACAGATGTTCAAAAATCACTTTGATAAGGCTGAGATAAAACTTCACATAGATGGGAGACTGGTGAATTTCAAAGATGCATCTTATTTAGTAATTCAGGATATAAGAAGTTATTTCACAGTCTTACTTGTTCTGGGACAGGAGGGCTTATATGAAGTCCCGAAATCAGGTATCTTGCTGCTTGTAGGTCTGTATTTGAATATGCATTGTTTGCTCATGTGGAATAGAAAATACCTAAACAACCATAACTTTGGTTATTGGCTTGAAATAAGATCTAAGAACATGATTTTTTAAAAATTTTTTTTTCTCAACTGCCTGACATATAGCTAAGCAGGTCCTGTGGCTTCTTGAGAATGTGCTCTGGTTTGTAGTGCTTTTGGAGTGGAGTAGCTGCTTCTTGTATTTGGTGTTTTATTGCCAGGCAAAAAGCAGGCAGGTCATCATCTCCAGTCCTTGGTTTGAGAGGTACTGGGATGATGTTGCTAGTTCCTGTGAAGATCAGGCAGGCTTCACAGGGTGGTGTAGTTGTGTAGGATGGCTTAAAGGAAGGCCCTCTGATGCAGTAGCCATTGCCTGTGTGAGTTCAGAGATTCCTTTAAACTGATGGAGGGACACTAACTAGGTATAATTCTTGCCTCGAGTTGTTTTAACCGTGAAGAATTAAACTGAGAGTTTATAGTGAGCAATTTAATATCTCTCTTGATTTAGGAAAGAATCATTCAGAAAGTGAGTTAAATAGGGATTTCTGGACTGCCTCAGGATGCAAGTCTGGGAGAGACCTGCTAAGTAATGCAGTTTATTTATCAGTACCACTGCAAGGTGTCTGCTGTACTTTGCATTCACTCAGTCCTGTAAGTGGAGTACAGCCTCACTCAGCCTTACTTTAATGATTGTCCTTTCCTTGGTAGGGAAGTGAATAAGCAGACTTCAGCTTCACTTCCCCCTCTTTCTGTCTTTATCTCTGCAAAGGTACATTGTCATTTTCGTGGGTGGTTTTTTTGTGTGTTTTTTTCTTTTTTTTTTTTCGGTTTGGTTTTTTTTTGTACAGAAGTAAGTGAAGGCAGTTACGCATGGTTCTTTAATTCTATTGTAACCTTCATAGAGATTACTGAAAAACACCCGTCTCAGTTTCACCTGCATTTCTCCTTTCCTTCAGTTCAGCAGTACTTCCCAGCCCGTGCTGCCTTCTCTCACAGAAGTGACTCTTAGTGAACATACTTTTGTGTGTTAAACAGGATTTAAACCTTGTGGCAGCCATGCAGAAGAAAGGGGTTGTTTCGTAGAAATGGCATGGTTGTTGGAAGAATCAGCTTCTTACAGGCAGTGCTAGAACAAGAGTGTGTTTTACTGCCTGGATTTGATAACTGTAGTAGGCAGTAGTCTTAGAAGTCGAGCATGTTAGATGTTGCACTGAAGGTGACTGAGTTCTTGAATGCTGAGTTCTCAAGGAAGTAAGTTAATGCCTCAAACCCCCTGGCTGCCCCCTGCCCAAACCATGACTACTTAATTTTGGAGGGTTAAAAACCAAAACCTTGGCTACAGAAAAGAAGGCAGATGAAAGAAACTGCTTCCATTGCTCTTCTCATAAGTGATTTCTCTTACACAGTTGTTTAAAAGATTAATCTCCTTGATCTGTTTCTCTTCTTCCCCTTTCTCTGCCTCCTCTCCCAAAAGGAAACCAGAATGCCTTTCTGCCTGCCTCCCTGGATGAAGGATGGATGACCTTCGGCTTGTCAGTGGTTCACACTGAGATTGTTGCATGACCAGTGGCACAACTGGACTGTGCAGTATGGGGCTGGTTGAGCAATGCAAATTTTTGCTGTGTGAGGCATTGGACTAGGAGGGGCTCTTGGAGGCAGATATTAGTGTCAAGTGGGATGCAGGCTGTGTGCCTGATCTTATCCCCTGGTGGGGCTTCTGGGATCTGCTGCTGTGTGCCTTTGTGTGCTTCTATCTTTTGGTCACATGGAGATTCGTGGTGTGACCTGTGGCTGCTCGACATTAAGATTTTTGGTAAGGTCAGGAAGGCTGAAGACCCCTTCCCTAACTTTATAAGGTGTGACAGTGTTTTGAGGCAGGGTCCTTTTTCTCTTCAGTGCATACTGAAAGGAGCTGTTTCCTGTTTCGAGGTTGCTCCAGGTAGGCAATGAGCGTTGAATGGTAAGGCTGGGACTACCACAGCTGAGCTGTCCTGTGTGGTGCTATCATTGATTCAATGTGACCGTGGGAGTGATACACTGGATAGATACGTGTTGACTTCTTGCTTCTCCAGTGAAATGGCACATCCACAGTAGGCCGTCCATCATATAAGAAGGCAGATTGATCCAGGAAGCGAAATCCCTGGAGACTAGGGTACAGCACCTGCCTCCACCACTTTGTTGGCTTGGCTGCCTCCTTTCTCCTAGGGTTATCAGCCACCCCTTGAGAGGTTTACTTTGTATACCTCTCATAACATCAGGAGAAAAGGCAAAGTTCTCGCTGAACAGAAATACTTGTTTCTCCGTCATAATGTTTATTAGAATTGCTGGTCCTGTTCCCAAGGCTTTTTTATTTAAAAAAAACAAACCAAACAAAAAACCCAAACAAAAACTAGAGTGAAATATGCCAGGCTTTCTTTATTTACCCTCCTCTTCTAATTGTTATCCTTATCTTGATACTATGTTTGTAAGAACTTTGTGTTTTTTTCTGATGGAGAGTTATACTTAAATCTGTGTAAGAGTGCAAACTACCATGTGTTTTTGTACAATAAATTTTTTGTAGCTCTGAAGATAGCTGGAAGCTGTTGAATGTCATCTTATGGTCCATCTAATAATTTTTAAGTCAAGGTATGGTTTGAGAAATGCAGTGAGCTAATTTAACCGGACATTGTTCTGAAAGGAGAAGTTTCCTCTCTGCCTTTGTCCCCTGCACCCTTCCTCACAACTACACAGCTCTGCTACTTTCTTTCGGCAGCAGTGCTTGTCAGATCCTCCTGTGAGCCACTTTAGTTCACCAAAATGGCAGAAAAATAACTCTGTAAAATGGAGAGCATTTTGCTGTTGTAATGAATCAAACTGGCTCATAAAAGGATCTGATGAACACCAGAGCTGGTACTAAGGACGAGGGGGGCCGCTGGCTTGGAGAGCAGCAAGCGCTTTTCATCTTTTCATTTTGGTGGCAGTGAGCAAGTGGATTGGATCAGTTGCCTGGGAACCTTCATGGGAGAAAAAGAAATAGAGTAATCATCTGTGAAGCAAAGGACACCAAAAGAAAAATGTGCTGGCCTGAGTTCAAACTGATATTAAAATTTGTTTATTCTGGTGGCGCTTAGGATTGCATGTTATAAACAGTTTGTTAGAATTAATAATCCACTGCCCAGAAATCAGTTTTCTTCTTGAGGTAGGAGAACTAAAGTCTTAAAGATTTACTAATGTATAAATAACTTGCCTGCTATTTCAAATGTGAAGTATTTAATCTTTGAAGCATCTTACTCACAAGCAAGGGGGGTGGCTTTTTTGGTTGTGGGGTTTTTTTTGATTTTTTTGGCAAGCTTGAAGTTCTCCATTAGGTTTATCAACTTTCTGAGTCAATTTGTATTTCTCAAATTTTATCAGGTCAGTGTTATTTCAGTGTCATTGTCTCATCAGTCAGTAATTCAGTGGATTCTGTTATTTGGAGTTTTATCCCAAGTATTTACAATATTCCTGCTGGTTTGAGATGGAATGAGAGGTTGGTCATAGTAGGTGGCTGAAGCTGTTATTTCCTATCACAGTCCAAAGCTTTCTGATAGTGAAATGAATGCACTCCTACTTGTTAAAATTGGTGAAAAAAATACATTGCAAGTCAAATAACATGCTGTTTTGTCACTCCTGTAATACTGTCTCTTGCTATTCTCCAGAGAACGAAATGAGCAGTTTACACTGTGTAACTCAGCAGAGGAATGAGCACCTTACAAAAAATCAGGGGTTCTGACTACAGCTTCTGCTCAATCCACCTGCCAACTTGAGGTGATTCTTTCAGCATAGCAGGAACGTGGCATGGGAAGCTGCTCACTTTCTGAAGACCCTTGGCTAGTTTGTCAAGTTATTTGTGTAAACTACCTGCAGTGTGACAGAAAGGGGCTTGTTAGCAGGTGGAAGAGTGGAAGCTCATGGTTTCCTTCCTGTTTTTCTCAAGATTTGGTCAATTCTATGTGCCTTATTGGATGGGCCCAGACTCCCATGTAGTATACCATCTAGATTCCTCTCTTTGGGTTTTACATCTAAAAAATTCCCTTTCAGGGGCTACAGGGGATGATAGGAGGAGCGGGAGAGGGGACTTACAAATTCTATCTTAAGGACATGGTAAGCTGCTTTGGTGAAAACTGTGAGGATTGGTGGCCCTGACTAGCATTGTATGTGTTCGGGGTGAATATTGTAGTTACTAAAAGCACCTTGTTTACATTAGGAATTGTATGTGCTAGCTCTAATGGGCTTTAGGAAGCCCAAAGCACAGCTGTAAAACATCTGTCTCTGGGACCAGATCTTGTCTGTCTGATGAGTTGTGCTGCATTTCATGTTCAGATTTAGAAAAGAAATAAAACTATGGTTTTCTTAGTTTTTTTTTTTTAATAGAGAAGTTCTTTACTGTCCTGCGTGAAGACTGGTTTGCACTTGAAAGGCTATCATGCTGTTGTCTTGAACACAGAACTTAAAATAGTGACTCTGTATTAACTCCGCTTCCTCTTTAATCCGTTCATCTTGCTTGCTATATGACCTTATAACACCTTAACTTAAAGACTGCTTATTCCAGTGGATTAAATTTGGAGGTGTCTGCTGTGGTGGACATTGCTACAGGAAGGGCTTAAGAGGAACTTAAGCGTTGCCTCAAAAAAAAAAAAAAAAAGGGCATTCAGAAGAGGAGCAGCGAGGGTGTTTTCCCACTTTGGAATGCTTACTGTTGCTGACCTGTGCACAAGGCTTGCTGTGAAAGTGCAGGGGGAGTTTTGAGCACATAGTTCCACTGTACCATAAGAAAAAGTACATTCATTTCCAGTGAGTGAATTTGATGCTCCTTGTCTCAAGTACACATGGAGGTGATAGAAAGCAAAATATCTGCAGCTCCAAGCATTTGGATGGTTTTTCTTTTCTTCAAGGCTAATGACCTGAGCAGGTGGTTGGAAGCCAGCTGGTGCTACTCCAAGTTGGTGTACCAGGTTCATAGTGATGTGTTTTGCGGTCTGCCATATTGGGATGTGTCATAGTTGCTGATTACCTTGCAGCACTCATCAGATGATCACAATTCTTTACCAAGTGGTAGTTTTGCCTTGCTACTACTCTTGTGAAGTAGATAAATGCCCTCCTTAAAAGGAGAGTTGCTCTGACATTTAGCACTTTAAAAAAATAAAAATCTGTTCTAAGTGTGTTTAGAGTCTGTGTCTGAGTAGTCTGTGATTTTTCAGAATTTGTGTCTTCTTCCTTTAAATATTTTTCTCAGGAGTAAATTCTAAACAATTGTATTTTGTATATTGAGTTTATAAGCTTTTGCTTTGTCCCGTACAGTTTGCTGAACAAACTCTGCCAAATAGTCTGCAACTATGTGTTGAGTTTAGGATAAGGACTAGAAACAGTTCAGAGAATATACTTTGTATTCTGTGCTATGTTATTAGCCATTTTGACTTACATTTTCTGTCAGGTTATTTTTCCATCTCAAGTATTTAATTTGACTAAACTAAACTACAATCAGTCAGTCTCTTTGAAGAACTGTGTTTTTCCAAGCTAGGGTGTGTAATTTCTTGATTGGGTGTGATCTGGGTGTTAGGCTGAGTTTTACCTGTGAAATTTTGATTGTTAGGAGTCCTTGAAGATAAACCACTGGCTTGTGCTGCCTTCTCTATGACAGAGGTTTAGCAGAAGGCCTGTTCTGCACTGGGAACATGCTGTGGCCTTTGAGCTTGGGCTGTGCTCAGCATACAATGGCAATAGCACCTTTCTTGGGTGGCAGGAAGCAGTGGTAGGCTGGAAGGTGCAAAGAGACAGAGTTCTTCCATTGCTTGCACCAGCAGTCTCTGTGCCTTCTGTATTTGCTAAGGGAAAAATCTGTACCCCTAATTTAGGAGATGGACGTGATCACCACTTTATGGGTAATAGAGAGGGTTTGTTGCACAATGACTTGTGGATTGGAGCCGAGGATTGAATTCAGTCTTTCAGTAATTCCTTTAAGTGCTTAACCTAAATATGTTGTAGTTATTTTAAGTACCTTTTTATAACAGTAGTAAAGCTTCAGGCCAGTGCTTTGAGCTGATACTATCCTTTACATCTGCTGTTTAAATCAAGAAAAGTATGAATATTTTTATTTTTTCACCACATAGTGTTGTTTTTAAGTCTTTTTTCCTTCAAATGTGAAAAAAATGGTTTTAGTACAAGTGTTACACATTGACACTTCAGGAATAGCAAACAACTTTGGTTTTAGTTATTAAAACCTCACTTTTTTTAGTTATTAAAAATAATCTGAAAAAAACCCACTGCAGTTACTGAGTAGCATCCAGAGTACCGCTTGTGCTGCAGTTTTTAGTATTGTCAGTATTTCTGTTACATTTATTTACTTCTTTATGGGGTTAAAAACAGATTTTAAACTCTTCTCTGAATTTTCTGTTGCTGGAATAGGTTAATCTTTTATACAGGAATGGCATAATTTCAGCAGACTGACACAGTTTTGGGTGTCCTTTTCTGTCTCATGCTGTGGTCCTCTGAAGTGTTGTAATCTCACTTGTATTCTTGAAGTACTGGTAACATGGACTGAAATAGAATTTCTTCATGAGAGAGTGGTGAAATGATATACTGGAAATTATGTATTATTGAAGTAGCATAGTTGTCAAGAGCTATTAAAACCATGCTGTGAATGTCATCTTACTTTTTTAGTACTAGAGGTCTGTCTCATCCAGAATCCTGTTTCACAGTCACCAAGGTGAAGGCTAGCCAGAAACAGAGCAAACCCCTTAGCCTCCACAACTCTGCAGCTCAGAATTATCTCAGAAAAAGTGATAGGTAATGCTTAATGAATTTTTCTTGCATTAATTCATCTAGTCTTCTTTTGGTCTGTGTAAACTCTTGGCTTCCATTGGGACTGGGGCAATGAGTTCTGCAGCTTAAGTACACATTGTATGAAGAACTGCTTCCTTTTATTTGTTTTATTTTGAACCTGCCACCTGCTAGTTTTGTTTGATGTTCTCTAGTTTCCTTGTTAAAAGAGAAAGAGAACAATGGTTCACTACTTACCTGTTCCATGCCACTCCTGATTTTGTAGGCTCTTTTATTCTCTCTCAGGTTATCCCTTCTTGAGGTTGGAGATTCTGAAGGGTCTTCAAATGCCTGTAACCGGTCTCTGGTCTGTCAGTAATTTTAATTTTGAAGTGAAGGTGAGCAGAGCAAACACTGGTACTGCAGCAAGTCATAGGTACCTCACAGACTTCTGTTTCCTATTCCGTACAATTCTGTGGGGTATTTTTCCTTCTCTTTTTTCTTAAATATGCCTAGTACTCTGTTTACTCTTCTGACAAATCTTGTTTTCTTAGATCTATTTATTCTGATTCTCAAATCTCTTTATTGACAATGATCATGTCAGAGCTCAGTAAAATGTATGTAGAACAGTCAGATTGTATTTTCTCAGGTGCATTGTCTTCTGTTTGCCTACACTAAATCTCATCTGCACTTTATTACACCTTCACTGGGTATGATGCTGCTTCCTGCATAGTGAATTTAAATTTTTAGCAAAATGAACTTAATATTATCAGCAAACTCACTTCAAGGTTCACCATCCATTTCTAGACCTTTTGTGTACATGCTATCAGCGCAGGTCAGGAAAAGAGTTGGGTGATTTTCCTGTTTTAAACTGGTTACTTTTATCCATGTGAAGACCTTCCCTCTTTAGCTGTTGTAGCTTAGTTTCCTTAGGAACCATTGTGGGAGGACCTTTGCTCAGCAGCTGGCATGTGTTTTGGTCATCCAGGTTAGCTTAGACTTTGACCACTTATCAATTGCTTCAATGAAATTTCCTGTATTGGTTAGACAGGACTTTTCTGTGGGAAAGCACCAGTGTCACTTCTGTAGTCTGTACTTAGCTACATGCCCGTGTTTCTTCTATCCTCTACTTATCAGCCCTACTGAAACCTTAAACTTGTTGGTGTTGGCAGGCTGAAGATGTGACTACCTTTCAAAACTGATGCACTACTGACACGAGAGCAGTGTTTGGCCCTGAGATACTATGCAGCATAGTGGACAGATAGGCTGTTTTATCCTTCGGCTCTTCAGAACTGCTGGTGAATGCCATCTCACATTGGTAAATTGCGACTGTTTAATTTGGTTTAACCAGAACTACCTCTGAGCATTTATGTGACCAAAAAAGAAGGAAGCTTCCCATAGCTTCTCCAATGATAGTAGCTACAGAAAACTTTAATTTTTCTTTTCTTGGAGTACTTTTTTCATATCTTGGTTATGTGTCAGTCCAGTGGATTTTCTAGCAGACGTCATATACCTGGAATTTGTGAAAGGACTTTTTATGACTTTTCCCCTTTAAGAACTTATCTTTTGTTTGCAATTTTCCTTACTAGTTCTTTTTGTCCAATTATTTCATGAACAATATTCTTAGTGATAGCCTCCCCAGCTTGTGGTTTAACTGTGATGCATTTTTTTTCCCCCATGTCTCTGCATTTTCAGTGTATATATTTTTTATCTGTTGTCTATAAAAGTTTTGCCCAACTGTCTGATTTTGTATCTCTTACCAAGCTTCCTCATTCTTAGACATTTTTGTCTTTGAGAGTAAGCTCTCCAACAATGCATTTTTGTTGCTTCTTGGTTTTTTAGGAATGCTAAGCTTAAATATATTTAATGGATTTCATTAGCAGTAGCCATGAGTCATGGTATAGTTAAGTCAAATATGACATGAACAAATCTGAATGTAATATTATTTGATGGATGCTTAAATAGTGCATGATCTAGTTAAAATGTAGCTGTGTTGCCCTGTGTAGTTCACCATAACTTCACATAAATTGTTTGATAAATACGGTTTATATGCTTTTATACTGTGATTTCTTCTTGCCAGCAAACCAGCCACCTTACCAAGTGGTACAAGTGGAATGGAAATTTTTGAATGCCACTGATTTATTTCAGAGTGAGACAAAGTATGTGACTGTGTCATTCAGTTATAATTCCCCATCAATTGTAAATTGATGCATTTGTTCAAATATGCAGTATAAAACAGTATTACAATCAAGCTGTAGTTATCATGGGAGCCATAACCTCTGCTTTTCTTTTTATTGTCTCTCTATGTAAAAAACTGTACTGTAATATATTATTTAATTGTTTAATACTGAGGTCTCTGTTTTATCATAGTGTAGTGACACGCTGCAGTACCACTCTGTATAAAAACCTTTGGTGCTTGAAGCAGTGGTGGAACAGTAAGAGTTTATTCATGACTTCATGTATAGATATGTGAGTATCATATTTAGAAAAACTTTCGCACAAATAATAACCACTTCATACTGTGTTTTTTTTGAGAATTATGTTCCTTGGCTTAGATGAGAATGACTTGGAAAGTCGTAAGTGTGTAAAGTTGAAGTCAGGGGCATCGACTGTTACTTCCGTGTTCTGTTTTGATAACTTCTGTTAGAAAAGAGGCTATCCTGAAAGTTACTTGCTCTTTCAAAGTAATCTGTAATATGCACTCACTTAGTATTTCAGCATAAGCAACTGAAATTTAGGGAATTTTATACTTCAGTAATGGAAAAAATATTTCCTGTATAAAAATCATGAAATATTTAAGAACTCATAGTCAAGAAAGTAGGCAACTGATTTTATAAAGAAGCAGCAGTCAGATTTTCAAAATGGGTGCTCCAGAAGGTGGTAAATATGAATTCATAAAACTGGAAGAAAACAGAATTTTAAAAGAGATCTTGCAGAATTCTTTTTTTTCCTTAACAAGAATGCAGGTGTCACGAAAAGCTTGTGCCTATTCCAGTTGTTGAGGAGTCATGGTTGTACTTTGCTAAGTTAATTTTTAAACTTTCTCATGAAATCTACTACAGCTTCTATACAGCATGCCATTGTGTACAAGGTAAACTCAAATGTTGTGTACAAGGTAAACTCAAATGTTGTTTTGTTTTCTGCTTAAAATACAAATTAAATTGCAATCAATGTGATTACAGGTAAATTTGTTGAGGGTAACAGGGAAAGGAACTATAGAGAAGTATGGGTATAGAATACTAGGACGTGGTAATTCTTAGTTCATCCCGTTACTAGCAGAGCACCCAGAAGAAAGTGGAGAGGTGGCTATCTGTTTCCACCGTAAAGGCTGGTAACAGAATTTGAAGTAAGAAGAGTTGAAACTAGTCCAGCCTAGACACAAACAAAAGCAGTGTGTTCTGAGATGGTAAATTCTCTTAGGTGTTGTTAAATGAATGGGTGCTCTTGCCAGTTTTTGTATCTCTTTCCTAACTAACACATTTTTGAACTTCTCCTCCTGAGTAACTTCCATGAAGAATAGAGGGGGATTTTAGCATTTGCTTAAAAGCTACGTAGTTGTGCATTAGTGGAACATATCTCTCCTATTGGAAGATCACAAGCTATCAGTCATTTGGTGCTGAGGTTTAAATGGAGTAGGTGCTTTTACAGGCTGATTTATTAGAATACATTGGTTATAGTCTTGCTCAAAAATGTAACTAGCAAATTTGATATGAAAATATGGCATGAAGGCAGTTGGGGATTTCGTCATGGTCTATGAATAGCTGATAAGCAAAACGAGGTGGTGCAATGCTGTTGTTTTCTCTCTTAACCTCCTTGTCCCTTATCTGCCCCACACATAAGATTTTGAAAGTGGCATTGGGAGAAGTAGGTCTCAATCTACTGGCCTGAATGAAGCTATGGATTATAGGTATCTGTCCCTGTTTCTGTGATCCTTGTCAAAGGCATATACCGCTTTTGTTCCCCTCATGCCCCCGCAGTAAGGCAATATCTTTTCAGGGCTTTTAAAAGGCAACCTTTCTGCTGACCAGATACATTTTTCAAATAAATTTGGTGTTGATGATTTAATGATCTTGTTAGTATTATCTTTATTGAAAAGGGCATATGTAGCATAAAGTTAAATCGTATATTTTGTTTTAGAGGACCGGAACTAGATGATCTTTAAGGTCCCTTACAAACCAAACCATTTTATGATTTCTGATTTGTGAAGCTGTTAATGTGTTAGCAGAATAGAGTCACAGTGTAGGGTTTGTTGTAGAATAAAATCAAAACTGACTCTTTGACAGTAAGTTGCCAGTTTTCCTTGCCTTTTCAAAGGCTTGGATATATACTTGTTCCTTCTGGTCTACCGTAACTAAAATAGCAAACTCTTAAGAAATTTTATGTGGAAGGTACTTGAAAACGGTCATAAAGACAGACTATTCCACCATGGTTCTGATGCCTCTTTTCCCACTTCTCCATACGATTATTGATGCAAATTCTCAGACATTTTTGTATCACTTGGCTTCATTTTCTTATTAATGAGATAATTGGAAGGAATTGTTTGTTTCTGTTTAAGCAGTGTTTTGCATGGTGAAGAATCATGATTTTTCTTTCCTCTTTTCCTTTCACCCATGTATGTCTAAAAAAGTAGTCAAGCTACCAGTTACAGATTTTTAGCTGGAGTAGAAAATTAATCCAGGCATTTAAAGTATTAGGTATAAAAGAAAAACACTTATCTGAGTATTCAGGTAGATGTAACTGTAATACAGAGCAGCTCTGTGTTTGGAGTAACTTCAGAAAAGCATATAACTGCAGGAGGGAAAAAAAAGGCAACCAATATGGCCCATTTGAGTTGAGTAAGCAAGTTGGGGCCCTAAGGTGAAGGGTCTCCACAGTTTCAGAATATGGGGACATGATGAAAGACAGTACCCTTTGTCATCTGGTTTGGAAGTAAAAATACAACTTCCGTGTTTAAATGGAGGTGTGTTTAGAATTGGTAATACTGATGACACCAATGCTACAAACACTGCATTTTTATAGACTGAACTCCCATACATCATCTCTAGCCTTTCCCAAAACTTGCAAGATCTGAATTCTCTTATCATATTCTGTCTCGTGATAAGCCTGATTATATCCAGCTATTCTTCTGATTGTGGACCATCTTTACCTTGTGTGATTACAAAGTTGCTGTGCATTAACTATTGGAATCCATAATGTTTAAATACATGCACAACTGTCATTTTCTGTGTTTAAAAACTCCAAACTTTATATTAGGTTCTCTTATGTCTTGTAATTTCTCTTTCAAATCTTTGTGCAATTAGTAACTTGGTTCTTCAGTTTAATTAACAGCACCCATAAAAGTGATCTGTGAGGGAAAGATCATTGGTCTGGTTTCTTTTTTGTTTGGTGGTGATGGGGTTTTGTTTGTTTGTAGTTTTTTGTTGTTTGTTTTTTTTTCTTTCTGTTTTTGATATGAAAAAACTTTGAAGTTGTGTGTGTTGTGCATCTTAGTCCAAGTCAAGGTTACTGTAACATGAAATGTCATTCACTGGAATTAAACGGATTTCATACTGAGGCTTCTGTTTTAAGATACAGGTATTTTCAACAGTAGAAGGTTAAAAATGATGTCTTGAAATATGTTTCTGTTATCTTGAAATATGCCTTGAGTCAGCAGCTAAGTCAAGTTCTGGGTTTGAAACCTGATAGATCCCAGCCTCTGGTATTCCTTCAAATAAAACTGTCTTTAGCTTAGAGATTGAACATTCGGAGTTAGTCATAGATGTGAGCTTTGCAAAGTTGCGAAAATGAGGCTCGGGTTACAGAGTCCCAGAAATCACTCTTTTAGAAGTTCAGTTTGTTTGTTCAAGAGATTTGGCATAGCCGTGGGTAGAAACCTGTTCTCTAGAAGGCATTCACTTTCCCTATATCCATGAGTTTATTGCATTTTTTTTTTGCCAGCTAGCTAGCTGTCTGCAGCAAACATTATGTGAAGCTGAAAAATTACAAAAAAGAAATTGCCCTTTTGCACTAATTTTTGTATATTAATTACAGGTTATTCTTCGTTTATGACCCTTAACATCCATATTTCCTACTAGAGGACTGATAGCACTTTAGTGGATCAAACCTCTCTCTCTGGTCTGTAATAAATACAGCCCATGATGTAGATATTTGCGGTAACCTTTGGAATCAGATTTCTGTCAGTCAATAAATTTTCATTTTCTTCTTATACTATTTGTTGAATGTAATTATGATTTAGTTTATGATCACTGTGTAATTGCGCTTGATAGAGTGAGTGAATCCACTGTATGTAACTTCAGGTAAAAGATCATCTATGTAGTGATGCCGAATGATAAAGCCACTGATAATTTATTTTGCTTCAGGAAGAGTATTGCAGTTCAGCCATATCACAGTTGGTATCCCTTTAAAACTGCTTCTAAATTGTTGGAGAAGCACCCTATGTGATAGCTCTTCTATTCAGTGAGTTCTTGGATGTTTCTGAAAGATTTATAGTGAAGTCCAAAGCATTTCAAGGCCAAGTATAGCAGTCTTGTCAGATGCAGCTTTACAGCCTAGTGACTTATAATGAGAGTAGAATGTAATTAGAAATTGTCCGTGTCTTCACTGAGTACTGATGAAAACTATGGCTCAAAGGTTAATTCAAATAATAATTAATATTGGTTTCTGTCAGAACAGGGTGGTAATGAAATCTTTGTCATACAATGACTTTGATTTTAAGAAGTGGGTGCATAAGAAATAGAGGCTACAGTTTACCTTTTTTGATTATATTCAGTTATCTTATAATCAGCATGATGGCTTGATAAAGCATAATTTGAGGGCAATTTAAACATACTCAGAAATATTACAACCTACAGTGAAAATCATCTAACATGTTGCATCTGTTTAAGGAGACAGATTTATAGCTAGATTGCTGAAGTAGATAGATTTACTACAAATGATCCTTAAGGACTGTATATGATTTTTTTGTTGTCATTGTTGATAATAACTGATCAATACCATGTGTTTGTGGAAAGTCTTCTTAATAAGATTTGCTAGCATGAGAAATGTGGGATGTTACATTGATGTTTGTTTAAATTGGACTAGTTTCAAGGAAAGTGATAGACCAGGTTTTGCTGGCAACCAAAACAAATTCTGTTCAGTTTCTTTTCCCGAGTTGAAATTTTCTTTTGGAAAAAAATAAATGCTGTTGGTTTTGCTGAGGCCAAACCCATAATTTTTCAGTTGCCAGTAGTCAGTGAGCTGTTAGACCTGTTATTTTGAGAGGCATTTCATGAATACTTTGCTGTCTCCTTATTTTCCTCTACCTGCTCTGATCCTCTCCTTAAAATCTGCCTACCAAAAAGCTTCTCCAGAAAGTTACAGCTGTAGCTTGGGTTTATGGGTCAACATAGTTCTGTATAACATTCCTTTCTCACACCGTCTATTCAGTCTGCTACACTTAAATGTTACTGCACTGCCTGCTAAAATTTTAAATTTGCTGTAATTTTAAGGCTGTTTTCCCTATTGCCAAAAAGGAAATCTAAATGCCTCTAAATTAGATCTGACAAAGATCATGTATTTTCATTCTTATCTGTTTGAAAGTGATGGCAAGACTTTTTTTGTGGGTTTGTTTTTTGGTTTTTTTTCACTCATCTGGATAATGCTTTCCATACAAATGGCTTCAGTTCTTGGTAGCAAAGGGTGTGTAGTCAAGATTGTACTGTTTGGGAGTGGTGACACCCAAGTGGGGACTGCGTTATGTGGTGGGGATGGGAGCTGAGAAAAGGGGTGTGCATGTGTGAGGGGTGTTTTAAAACTGTGGAGATGAGAGATAATAAAGCATTATGTTAATTTCTCAGATCTATTCCTGCTGTTCTTTCTTCATACATTTTCTCAAAAGCCGGGATAAGAGAATTCTGTGCTATGCTGAAATATCTACTAGATGAGGTGGAAACCCCCCCTCCCTGTGGATTTGAATGGTATCACTGGGAAAAAGCTCACTGTTCAAATCAGATGCTTACATTTTCTCTCCCTTATTTTATTATAAGCAAAAAAATACTGGCTTGGGAACTGAGCTACACTTAAGAGTCTTACTGAGATGTCTGAAACTTTGAAAGCTCTACTGAACAAACTTGACCAGAAAATAGAGACTTTCTATCTAAAATAATCTCCATACAAGTTTTTGAAGACTTAACAAAAGAAAATCTAAGGGAAGGCTGAAACCTTTCTTAGTCAATTAAGGTTGCATGTTTATGCTTAATGATTTGGTTCTTTAAGAGAATCATTGCCTGTAGAGTTGATCCAGCATGAGAAGAAGGTCTGCTACAGTAGTAGAAGCAAAGCAATCTTTCTATATTTGAAATACTGTTGAGATTTACTGAAATGTAAGCGCCTAATAAAAAGATGCTCCACTTGTAGCAGGACCTAAATGTACTGGAATTTGTGCTAGTACTCAAAGGTGCCAAAACACAAATGTGAATAGATAGAAATTTAAAGGGAAATGCTTTGTTGGACATTCTAAAACCATTTTTTTGTTTGGAGGAATATATGGAAACATTCTGAACTTCATGTAATGTCACTCTGCCAGTTCCATTCCATGACAGATCTGCATGCTGATTCAGAGGTATCGACTGAGCCCACCCTTACTTAACTAGAGATGCATGCACTGGTGTAAATATGCCATCCCCAAACAGCAATGAGACTTAAATGGTGGGGAGTGGGGGAAGGGAATAGGAGGATGGTCATTTCAGTTCATCTTTTTTAACAGTGGAAGTGGCAAAGTTGCTGGGGTAAGGGCTGTTAGTTTAAATGTGTTATAGGCTGTCCTGTAGTTTGCTTTCTTCAGCCACTAGAAATTCTTTGGGAAGGGAATCTTCCAGAGGATTGTGTCTGTGCTGTGGAATAAACAGTTGTCGTGTGAAACTGATGTGAGCCTTAGTTTTACTCTGCCTCCACTAAAATACACTTTTACGGTAGTTTGTGCAGGATCAGCACAGAGGAGTACAAAGAGGGAGCTTTTCAGTACAAAGGCTGCCTGTTTGGCCTGCCCAAACCACCGTGAATGTGTTTAAAGGGGACTTTTATTACCATGGAAACTCTCAGACAGGAAGGAATTTGTCCTGCCATATCTAGAAAATAGTCTGTAATGGTCAGCTCTTGGAACAAAAGTGTTTCGAATAGTGGGATATATTTAAAAATTCTTGTGGTGAATATGTTTAAAAAAAAAAAAGAGAATGTATAATACCAAGTCTTATGCTAATGGACTTTTAGTATGGAAAAGGGAAGACTGCAGATGAGTACAGTGTGAGCAGGGGAAGTGTACTGAGAAATGTAAGGAAGTTTTACCTCTCTAGGTCCAGAAGGCTTCCTAGGTGTTGAATGGATGTAGGAGCAGAAAATGGATGTTGATGAAAAGTTCTCCCTTTAAGTGGTGTGTTTATCCATCACACCCATTCATTGAGGAACTGTGTGTGTGCTTGGCTTGAACTGCTGGAGGCAGTCTTCTAAGCGCCATGGATTAATTGCTTTTGGAATGTCTTAACTAAAACCTGTTCTTTGACTCTTGACAAATATCCTTAGTATTCACAAATGGCCTTTATTTTCCTAAATCAGACTGAGATATAACATTTGTTGTCTAAAAGAAATTCTAAGGCCCGATCCCAGAATATTTTCACATCTTCCACTGGAGTTGTACACTGGTGTGAAATAGCTCTAGGTCAGCAGTCTTCTAGCCAGCAGGAGTAGCTAGCAGGAACTGGAAGATTTTCCGTGCTTTGTGTAGTGTTTGGTGTTGATTTGATTGTGTTTGATCAGTTGGATGTAAAATACTTTTTTCCCATATCTGACCAAATTAAAATTCCTAATTTTTTTTTTCTCTGCAAGTCATACCAGCAGTCAATGGTTTCTCGTATTCTTTCTGTACAGCAAATGCCTAGCTTATTTTACTGCTGTGCTTTTCAGGTTAAGTTGCTGAACCACCTGGTTGTGGCCTGAAGGCAGTTTGAATGAATGGTATAGTAATAAGCTGATCCAATGGGTTGTGATGCTTGAAATCAGCCGTACCACTCTTGCTTCTTTCCTTGTGCTGTCATTGCTGTTCAGCTACCCCTGTGGTGACTACCTTCTGATGGCAACTAATGGTTAGGGCAGCTTACCTCTGGTGTCAGACTGCACCTGAACATTTTCTTGAGGTGTTTGGGATAATAGTAGAACAAAAGCATCATGTTTGGGGTTAGAAACAGGAATACCTAAGGAGGAAAAATTGTCATGAAAACTTCCCACTGTCCTGTCAATTTTGCATTTGCTCACAGCTGCTAAAAATCAGTGTTCAAAGTCTAATTCTATGTGGCAGGTCAGGTAAAGATCAGGTTTATATATATATATATATATATACACACACACATACGTATAAAATGGAGTATTTCTGTGTGTCTTTTACAAGCTTTGGCTGACCTTGTTTGCTTTATCTGGGTTAACACTGTAATCTGCTGCTCTCATATGAGGACTTCCGTCTTACTCGTTGATCAGTTTAGTTTCTTGTCTCCTGACTTGAGGAGCCAAAAGGATTGTAGAAGGTAGTTCCAACCAGGATTAAAAGAAACAAACAAGAAAAAAACCCCGCCTTACTCTTCCCTCGCTTTCCCTCATAGGTCTTGGTCTGTTTCCCTCATCTGGGAACTGGGGGTAGACTGCTGTCCAGACTCTGTCAGGGGATGGGCATCTTAGTCATGGACGGTCATTTGCTTTTCCAAAAGAATAGAAACCCCTGTTAGATGTATTTCCCTAATATTTAACTAAGTTGAGAAAGGAAATACCGGTGACATCATGTATAACTTAATATGGTTATTTACTGCGCAGGTGTTGTAAAGCTGTGAATCTAAACTGTAGTGGAATAGTTGTACCATATGGCAGGTTTTTTTCTTCAATTCTTATTCTTCCTCATTTACTATGTTTGGGTTCTTTCTCTTTAAAAATGTATCTCTGTGCCACTTTGGTTCTGCAATACCTCTTATTTAAAAAAAGAAGGAAAAAAAGTCCGTGAAACCTTCAGATTTTGATACGAATTCATTCACTATTTGCTTACTCATTTCTCCAGTATGCATATGTAGTTTTGTTTCCCTCCTCACCATTCTAGTTCTAGGCCTTCTCCAGCTGGCAGTTCTTCATCTGCTGTGCTTTTCATGAAGAAGGGAAATGCCCAGCTTGCTCTTTTCCACTATCTCCCACTCCCCTGAGGGGCTCACACCCAGTGCTTGCAGGGCTGTGTGCATGGCTCAGTGTTGCTCTCCTGATGGGAAGTCTGGGAAGCACTAAATCATCCGGCCACATACTGCTTCCTTCAACTTTCTCCCCAGCAGATCCGGGGGCTGAGTTTGCAGTACAGCGTGATGGCTGCATGCAGCTTTAAAGCTTGGGAGTAGGGATGGGCTTTCTGTCCCCACCCCACCCCCTCATCCGCACAGACATTTCCCTGCTCTCCAGCTGCTCTGGTTTCCATCTGTTACAAGGCCTTCTGGTGCGACTGTTTCCTCATCTGCTGAGCTGAGTAAAATGTTGAAGGACCAGACACTGTGCTAACCTGGGGAATTAAGGGGTTGTGGTTTTGGAGAAGATGAGTTGCACGCTTATTTTCCTTTTCTCTCAGAAACTTGGCATGCAACACATGCATATGTAATACCTTGAGAAACTTTGCTAGGTGCGTTTTCATTTCTTTGTAGCAAATGATTTTACTCATCTGAGTTGCGTACGCAATGCCGTGGGCCTGTCCTGTATGGCAGCTGCCCCCTGCCCTGGGAGGAGCACTCTTCTTCGGTCTGTGGTGGGCTCAGAAATGTTCAGCGATGCTAAATGTTCACACGCAGCAGACAGACGGAGAACTAGCTGAAGACTTACTTGTGAAGTCAAAAATGTGCAACTAATGAGAAATAGCAGGGAGCCAAGGGAGGTGTTAAGAAACCTTGGAGTGGCTATCCCTCTCTTGGCCCAGGAGCTGGGGAACTTTACCCCATGAGGTGTTTTTCCTTTTGGCAGGCAGATTCCTGCTGCCCATCTTCAGAGTGCTATTTTAGGCAGCTCCTGTCTTTAGCACTTCTTCTATCCTGCAGTCGCTTAGATTCTTCCTTTCACAGATTGCTGAGCTGAACTGTTGCTCTCTCTTGAGTGAATCTGGTGAGTTAGCGACAGCAGCAACAGTGGCAGTGCAGGCCTGCAATTGAGAAGTACTTCTGTAAGGCAGAATAGGTGAACAATAAAATTTCCATTTTATCAGTGAAGAATTGTAACCACTTCTGACTTGCTGGTACATAGAAACCCTGCAAAACTTCATTCATTATCCCTGCCAAAATATATAAAACTGTCAGAGTGCAATCCCTTGCTAAGTCAAGTAGTCCTAGTGAGTGAATGTATCTTCCCTTTTTCTGATTACTGCATCATCTTTTTGGAAGTAGTTGTTCTTGGCTTTTAAAATCTGTTTAGACACTGTCAAATTGGTTGGGATTTCAAAATTATATGTGTAAATGAGAAACGTACCTAGCACCCACTTTAGTAATTGAACAAAGCTTTTATTTCCAGAATCTGACTACTACTCAGTGTGTGGGAGAAGTGTGCTCTGACAACTTGGGCTGTTTTTTGAGGACTTCTGTGATCTCACTGAAGGGTTTTAATATTAATTCATTGCTAGTGTTATGGTTATGTTTTGATGATAGTCACTTAGGAGATGGGTGTTAGGCAACCAGTTGGAAATTACTCTAAAGTGTTTTTTTTTTTTTTAAGTGGTTCATACATTCAACTTGAAATCCCAGAGCACATTAAAAGTGCTAATTCTCATTCTCCTGAAAGCAAAGTTTCTACATATTTCTCAAATTAGCCCCCCCTGCCCCTACATCCCAGCTAATACAGTATATGTAACTTAACCACTGATTTCGAACAGGGAATCATGCATTTATTAGCTTGATGTTGGCAGAAACCAATAATGGAGGAATAAAATACAGAGTTGCTGATAGGAGCAATTGTTTGCCTTTTGGGATGATAGATGTATTGCATTATCAGAGGTGTAATAAACTTCTGGATGATTTTCTCTGCAAGTGCAGCTGCCACACATTGTTCATGCAGCGTGAGAAGACAAGCTTCATGCCCATGAGATGCACTGTGTTCTTGAAAAGCATGGATTGAATGAAACAGTGGCCAAGAAGTGAGGACTTGGTGAGACAGGAGTGTTTTTATCGTTGTGTAACATTTGTATGATTCAGTCTCTCATTTGTGATCAGTTGTAAGCAACTACTATTGTTGTTAATAGTTTGCGAGTTCAGCTGAACAATAAAGTGAGTATGGAGAAGTCCGGGAAGAAGTTCTGCAGTGTTTTGGAAAAAAGCTTCCCTATCCCATCTTCAGCACCTGGAGCATTACCAGGGAAGATAGAAGACCAGGGTCAAGGGGAATCCAGCTTGTGATTTCTCAAGTTTGAGAACAACGAACAGTGGAGTGAATGTCTATTGATGGTTTAAGGAGTTATTAGGTATGATAGTCTGTCTAGCTACAAGGCACTCAGACTAGGTAGATACAGTATGGTGCAGCAGAAATAGGAAATTAATTTAAATGGATGAATTAGTAGTTACCTGGGTTTGATTTCATTCAAAGCTGCATATGCCTAGGTCAAAAAGAAGTAGGGGAAAAATTGACTGGATGATCTCTGGCTCCAGGGAAATGTGAAATTTGTGGTTATCACTGAAATCTTCGATCTAGTTCTCAAAACTGTAAAAATATTTCAGGGGTGTCCTGTTGCACTGTTTAATTTGTGTCAGTTAACTTAAAAGGTGGTATGTCTTTTGTGAATAAGATGGACACCGTTTTTCTAAGAAAGTATAAATTAGTGGGCCATATTACTGTCATAGGCTTGAAATAAAGGCGCTCCATAGATTTCTATCTTGTAGATGTTCCTTGTATCGCTGCTTTGTTGATGTATACTTCCTCCTTGCCACTCAAATGAAACTCTGGTTTAAACTTGTTTTAGTTGGCTTCAGCTCTGGGGAAAAAGGCTTTTTTAGTACTGATCTGGACCTTAACTGTAAATCTACTCCATCTTTAGTGCTGTTACCTCACTCAGTGTTTTAGAAGGTGTGAGAGGGAGCTCAGTTTTGTCCTTGTTGTGAAGAAGACATAGGGCACGGGTGTGAGACATGAAAAACTGACTGTTGATCCTCAGGTAAAGTAGTATGTCCTGGCCATAGCAATGATCTCAAATTCTTGGATTATCAGCAAGGGCTGTTTGCGGACCAGGCTGATACCAGGGAGCTGACTCTCCTGGTTTAAATGAACTAAATTGAATTTCATGTTTATTGCAGACAGAAAAAGTGATTTAGCATGTTTCTTCACAGAGCATCTTGATGTTGTGAAAAATGTAATAATCCCCCCTGTATGCAATGCTGTTTACAATCTTGAGATCCCTAAAAATAGGGGAATTTTTCCTTTTAAGCACACAGATGTTGAAGTGGATTTGTATGGGTTTTCTTGGTGATTTTTCTTTTTACCTAATGCTTTGGTTACTATTTACTAGAGAGATTATATATACCATGAAACAAGAATTACTATGCATCTTCCATTCATTCTGAAAATATATATTTTATATGGAGGTGTCAGGAAGAGTTACTTTATAAGTAAGAGTTAATTTATAAAGTAGCCACAAATCCAACACAAATGCAGTCTTCCTCAGATTGAAAAAAAAGATGCACAAAAAAAGGTCTTAATTTGAAATAAATACAGTTTTTGGTAGCGACGCCTTTTGAGTATGATCACGTGCAGCCTGTGCTGTAACCCGAGGTTGGTGTGAGAGGCATGGCTGACTCGTGAGGAGAGCATTTGAAAGGGAAGGTGGCAGCTGGTTTACCTGGATGCTCAGAAGCAGGCTGGAACTCCTGACAGTCCTGATGAGCAAGTCCAGTTGACAGCTGTTGCTTTTGCTACTGCCTTGCAGACATCTTTCAATTAAGCTGGTTCCAGCATCTTACACTTGACTTTTCACTTTTGGTTCTTGAGGAACTTGCAAAGCTATGCAGAAGGTATCAGGTGCTGTGGAGGTATGATAGGTGCAGTTGGTGTTAGCATCCATTACACTGAGGAGCGAGACCTGGATTTGAGGGACATCCAGACAAAAGAGCCTCCTTAACAATTTATATAAAGCGTAGGTGGTAGAAGGTCAGTGCATTAAATTAAGTCGTTATGTACTTTTGAGTGGTAAGTACTGAGGTTTCTCAAATAGAACCTTTTTTCCCCCAAACAACTCGTTCCTGCCCAATTTTGGCACACTGGTATACAGTGTCTAGGGGGCCTGATTCTGATGTCCGGCTGTTACTGAGGTGTGATCCTTCATTGCATACTTTGCTTTGCTTTGAAGTTGCAGTCTCAGTTGAGGACGTAACATGTACTTCTCTTAGGTGATCTCTCTTGCTTCTATTTCAAGACTAAACTCAGGGATAACTGTTGCCTGAAAACACAGACATATGTGGATTTCAGGTGCTGAACAAGGTAAGAAAGGAAGAATCATGCTTTTATGCATTTCAGATTTTTGGATGATGCTTTGTGACCAGATGCAGTAATTTAAAAGGTACTGTAAAACATTGGACAGGAAAGCTAGTTGTGAATGTATTGAAGTGACAGCAGAGAGTTCATTCTCCTTTTAAAGTAATTCTATGTACTTTTACTTTCATAACTAGTTCTATATAGTATATATAATTGGGGGGATAAGGAGGTAGATTTTATTGCTTTGCAAGCATCATTAATTAAAACAGTTTCCTGAGTCTCAGCTGTAGGTCCAAATAATATTTGCGAATACAGCATAAGTATTTAATCTGCCATGAATTCCTGTGACTTGTGAATCAGAGCCTCATCCATGCTTTTTCCTCTGCTGTGCCCTGTATTGTTGGGTTCAGGTAATCTAAGTCTATGCTCTAAAAATGCCATTTATGATATGCTTAAGTAAAACATATTATAGTTTTTCAGTCTTTTGTTGGCTATCTTATTCTGAATGATGCCTTTTTTGTAGAAATAAATTTGGAAATGTTGTTTAGCACTGGAAATTCAGAGTTCTTTGTACCTGCTCTGATTTTTCTCTGTACTGGGTAAGCAAAGGAATTCATTTTTAGCTGTTTTTATTTATTCACCTGTGACTGGCAAGTTTTTGACCCTTGACACAATAAAGATTTTACCAGTAGTATTTCTGCATTGCACTGTAACATAGACGATATACTAGCTGTTCTGAGAACCAGACTCAATAGTAAGTGAAATAGTTCTAAACTTGGCTGGTCACACAAATCTATATGGTAGCAGTCTTCATATAGTACTTCATTAAGAGCCCTCAGTTCTGTTATTCTGGGATCTTTGCCTCTTGAGTGTTTTTGCTTGGGTGTCTTTTAATGAGCTGTTTCATTGTTCAGACTTTCACTTTTTCAGGTATTTTCAAAAACAGAAGAAACAAATTGTTAGTCCAGAGTTTGCAATGAAACTCTTCCAAAGTTCTCAAAATAAGCCTTTCTATTTCTTATGCTTGTAAGATAGTACTCTAATCTTTTAGGCAGCCTACCCACTCCTTTAATTTTCTTGTTTTTCCTACTTAAAAAAAAAAAAAAAAACCACAACAGAAATGACAGCAAGGAAAAAAAACCTCCACGAAATAACCCAAAACAACAACAACAACAAAAAAACCCCAACCCTCTACACTAAGTTTTAACCTCATGTTTTTCTAGTGAATAGAAATAAATTTTGGGGTTTGTTGATGGGAGGGCAATGTGGAAATGGGTATTTTTGTTTGTTTTGGTTTGCGTTGAATTTGGTTGTTTTTTGGGGGAGTTTAGTTGTTCTTTATTTTAATTTAAAAGGCCTTGAAGACAACTAATTCTCTGCAGATGCTGCAGCAAGATTGATAAGCTTGAAAGATAAATTTAAATAGAATTTCATTAGGAAAGCTGGGGATAGTGCTTCCTATTATAAAATTAACTCTGCTTTCTGAGTGAAAGTGGAACTACCTACCATGAAGTGGAACTGATTTCCAAGTTCATTTTGAGAGGAGTCAAAATTCCCTTTCACATCTAATCTATGAATGCAGCACCGCCCTTGTATGTTCATCTATCTGCAAAGTTTGTGGGGAATTGAAGGTAGCTCAAGAACTTTGCTGTTGAGTGTAAAAGACTTTGTGGTAGATGAATGTCAGCTGCTCCTACTGCTTGCAGTAGTTTGAATGACAGGCTCTGGGTGCTGGATTGGTTGTTTGCAAGTCAATGCTAATTACTTCCAAGTTCTTCAAAATCTTAATGAGAAGGGGAGTGAGATTGCATAGTTCTAGACCTTTAGATGACAAATTTTTCCATGGAAGGCTCTGTCTGTTTGAACATAACTCCCCTGGAGTCATCTTAGAAGCGCACATCAATGAGGCAACACACTTGAAAATACCCCCAGTTTTTTTGTCTTTGCATGAGTCCCATTAAAGTTTTGCACAAGAAAATTTGGTTTTCTCCCCTTTGAACCTACTCTGCTTTTATAGTGGAAAAACATGCAGCTCATCCTGCCTGGAAAGAAAGGCCATGCTGCATATGGAGCCTGATAAGGGTTGCGCTCGTCTGACAGTCCCCATTTCAGTGTATAACTTCTGGCACTATTGTTTATGCTGTCTAGGCACCCTTTTTCCATGTCTAAGTGAACTTGAACGCAGCAGTTTGTTTACTCTTAAATATCTTAGTCTTATACAATGGAAGCTGTTGAGAGCTCCACACTGTTTTTCCTTGGCACTTTCCATTGCAGAGAACAGCCTGGTATGGTTGTTTATGTTGTGGTTTGAGTAAGTACTGATGATCACTGTGACTCAGGCATTAGGTTAAAAAAAACCCCCCAAAAAACCCCAACAAACAAAAAAAACCCCAAAAAATCAGACTTTCTTTGTATGTGCAAGAGCCTGCTTCCATTCCAGTGACCAAGAATAAGCCACCTTTTTTGGCATATCCTTCTTAAAAAAACAATAGAATGTTCAATGTTCATATGTTAATTTTGTTAAAATAAACAAACCTCTCCAATTTCAATAGTCCAATAAAGAGTAGCTGTGGAAGATGTTTTGGGTATGTATCCTGTATTTCAGCTGTCCACCATATCCTGTGGGACATTACTGCACCCCCTCAGTGGCCCAGGCACTAAATGAAGGTTCCTGGCATCCCTTTACTTCATGTACTGCATTGTGTCCTGCAGCGTACTGACTTTCTTCACACCCTCTCTCCCCAGCCCTTTTTCTTTATGGTTGATTTTAGGTTAGTGAAATAATTTAACACTTCTTTTAAATAGGCTATAGTATATGGTAAAAGACATAATTACTTCAGTACTACAGGTCTCTTTTTGTAACGAAGTTAAAATTTGTAACATCCAGTAGATCATGTTTTGGGATGATCTTTAAGGTCCCTTCCAACCCAGCCCATTCTGTGATTTCATTTAAAATACTGTATGAAACACTGATGTTATTTTTTTCTGAAAAAGATGATTTCTAATCCTTTCTCAGTGTAACATGTAATAATTTTTTTCTTTGCTGAAAGGTTCACGATGGTATTTTTAATTGCACGGGGCAAAAATGATCATCAATATTGGGAGTGAGGGCTTAAGTTCTGACGCGGGGTGATTGATCTTGCCACGTGTAAAGAGTGTGAGGGAGAACTGCCACTTTGTTCCACAGGCCTGAAGTGTGTTCTCTTTAGTCTTGTGAAAACTCTGGCTTTTCACTTTGGATGCGTAAGGTGTATTTATCTTCACAGAAATGAGTGTGGATATGTGGTTCCTGTAAAAGCGCAGACTGTGATCTGCCAGTATTTATGAAGAACACATGTACAGGAAAATGACTCTTAAGTACAAGTCATAAATTGAAATGATTATAGAATATACGTGGACAAATATACCATGTGTGGTATCGGTAGACTGTAATTTCATCAAGTGGTTTTTCAGACTTCATAAACTATGAATGAAACATGATTGTATTGGCCTCGTAACAGGTAAAGTAAAATATAGGGTCTGGCTACTTTAAAGCGCTCATAATTCTATTGCTGGAAATAGCCTTTTGGGATATGATTAAGTCTTAAAACCTGCCCGTGATTTAAAAAAATACATTTCGGCGAAAATCACATGTTCAGAAACTCTGGGAAACATTTGAGTCTCCACCTCATGAATTTTTACAGTTCCCGGCTTTCTGGGTGTAAACACCATGAGCCGCTTTCAGCGAGAGCAGGGGCCCAGGCCTCGTGTTCCCTGGAGCTTCGTCACCCCTCCGGTTGTTTTGTTGTTTACGGCGTTTTTCCGCGGATTTTGTGGCTCGGGCTTTGTTCCCCGGCGGGGCCGTGAGCGGGCCTGGGCCTGGGCCCGGCGGCCATGCCGGCCTGGCCTGGCCTGCCCTGCGCAAACCCTCCCGCTCGCCCCGCCGACCTCTGCCCTTTTGTATCCTGTGACACTCCGCCTGTCTTTGTGCTCAAGTTTATCCATGATGGATACGTTTCCCCCCCCCAATCGCATGTGCCGGGAGCCCGGCTGAGCGAGCAGATAAATTATTTTCAGCTGCAGGCCCGGGCTGCGGGAGGAGGGCGGGGGCCCCTCCGCGCCCCGCGGCCGGACGGGGCGCAGCCTCCCGCTCCCCCGGGAATATGCAAGGCGATGACTCCCGGCCCCTCAGATTCCTTTTAAATGCAAAAGAATGTAGGAAATTGCCAGATCGGTTGGTTAATCAGTGACAACTGCAGGAGGTGCACAAAAAGCCCAGCCCTTTAACTGGAGCCGTGGGTTGTGCGGGGTGTGTTTTCAGTGCCCCAGCGGGGTCGACGCTGGCCCCACCTCTTGAATCCCCGGGCCGGTTTAGTGTCAGCTTGAGAAGGGGCTGTAATTGCGGGGAGATCTCTGGGTGACTGATGGCGACAATATAAGTCTTCTCCCTGACACCACCTCCCCGCCGGCCCTGCCAGGGCTTTGTGCTTCCCTGGCCGTCGCACAGCCTGGAGTGGAGAGCGCTCGCCTGCGTGTCCCCAGCCCAACAAAAACCACCCAAACCCACCGAACCAAGGCAGCCGTGTAGCCCGTACAATCGTTCACGTCATCTTCTGGTTTTCTATATTGGCTACACAGCTGCCTTGTCATGGTCAAGCGTCATTTAGGGGTCACCTTAAGCGTGTTGCTGCTCCCCTTTATGGAGCTGTTTGCAAGGTTAGCACCCTCTGTCAAATGTTTTGAAGAGTATTCCTGAAATATTTTTGTGGCTGCAATTGTTTCTCTTGCTTATCTGGGACTATTTTTAGATAAACTGCTTCACATCGGTGTTTCAAACTTATGTTGGGAGAGAGGGTGGTCATGGGACCAAAAAAGGGCTCTTAAAATTCTGGGTTATGTAACACTGAAACTGAAGTGTCTCCGGATAAGGCTTGTCCCCTCTCCTCTCCCTCATGTTCATAAGGTACTTAAATGTAAAAAACATTTTATTTTTTTTCCTTATTGCTCTGGTTACCTCATTAAAAACCTCCAAATACGTGCTTGTAAATAAATGGCTCTAGACTTTCCTCTTTTTCTTCTGATCTGGAAAGAAAAGACATGCCCAGGCTTCTTACTTCATGCCCTTACTTCGTGACTTCAAATTAGCACCGCTCCCACATGAGGGAAAAGAGTGTGCAGCCCAACTGGTGTGGCAAATATGCCTTCATATGATGTAACAATGAGGCTTGGTGGGTTTGCATCAGAATCCTCCTTCGTGACGTGGCTGTGGTCTCATATCAGAGCTCTTGTGAGCTTGAATGACATAGGATATTGTTTCCAAATGTGTGGCACAGGCTGAGCTCCAGGCCGGTCATTCCTGCATCAGCTGCTTGACAGCAACAAGCTGCCAAATATTCAAAGCCTGTTGTGCCCTCAGTTGCCTCAGTAGAAACCTGTTCTTTGGCAAAGTCCAGCATGCATTAAGGAAGTAAAATGCAATCTGGCTTCTACTGAACAATTTTATGGGAAACCTAGGATTTCATCGGTTTCTTGCCTAAAAGCAAGCATACAGCATTCCTGGCATTTAAGTGACTGCACACAGGAAAACCGGTGACTTTTGAGAGGTACTTGAGTTTTTCGCTCCCACCCTTCTCCCCAGTTCTTAGTTTAACAAGTGACACTGATAGCCCCTGCAGATTTTTGTAAGGATGTGTATTTCTGTGAAGAACTGAATTTTAGCAAGATAAATGTGAAACTAAGCTTTTCAAAGTGCTTATATCATATTTACGGGCACTTCCTACTGAAGGCAGAGTATTTCTGAAGTGCATCAGGTCATTCTTTTCATCTTTTCAAGTCCTATCTCCCCTTCCCGGGATGAGGGGGAATGAGATTCCTGCCATCCTTTGATGTCCAAACTATATGGACTTAATTTTTAACACAGCTGTACTATGTGAAGTGTATACTAGGAAAGCATTCTACATGAATTAAAAAAATAGATGTCTTTAGGCATTCAGATAACAAAGTTTCTTTGGAAGCTGCAGTCAGAAGTGATGATGCAATCACTTTTCAGGTCTGGTCTTGTATTTTGGCCGATCTGTATGCAGGAGGAACACATCATCCGTGGTGTCTGTGACAGCCATGAGAGCTAAGCATTAAACACGCAAGAGACTAGGCGTGCTTCCCACAGACACGGTCAGGCACTTGCATAACTGTCCTGGCATCAGCAGTGCTGTTCGCTCAGTAGGTAAATGAGCTGCAATGTAGAAGTCTCAGCAGCCATCTTCCCCAATTTGAATGTCTTGTCATGACTTTTTCTGTGTTGTCATGTTCACGTGTTTGTGAAGTTTTTGGTGAATGTTTTCCTTCAACTTTGTGAGTAAAATAAGAATGACTTTCATTGCTGTCATTTATGTCATCTCCTTCCATGCGGCAAATGCTTAAATTACTACCCCTAACAGCCAGCAGGAGCTTAGCAGTTTTGAAAAGCAGTTTAAATATGCAATGTTTAAATGCAGATTTAGTAGCCTAATGTTTAATCCTACATTTTGAGGCTTTGGTCTCAATATGACGTTTGGCACGGTGTTTTATAGCATGAGAGGTCTTTTTAGCCTAGTTCTTCAAAATAGCACAGTATTGGTGGTGTTTATTATATTGTGTGTAGGTACATAGTTTTATGAGTTTGTTTTGTGTCTGTCAAGTATCTAAGAGTTTTGTTTGAGGTATCAACTAATAGCTGTAAAAATATCAACTCTGCATGACACATCTTTCAAGGCTGAAGCAGTCAGTATTATCTGCCTTCTCAACATCTGTTTATTCAGTTTACTTGCTGCATGGCCATCAAGAAATGTTGCTCAATTTCTTCTATAGAAGGGTCAACAGCTGAATCGAGAAACCTGTTCATTTACAAAAGTTCTTCTGAACGGCAGAATGTGAGTAGGGTGGTGCAGAGGGCATGTGCATCAGTGTGCTGCCCTTGCTGCTTCCTGGTCTTGACTGCCTGGATCTGCTGCTTTACGAGCAAAAGTAATGAAGTTCAAGTTGTGAGTGTCTGCAACCCTAGACTGGGTTGTACCTGTGCAGCAGCCACTTTAGTTCAACTCATACAAGTGGGAAGCTGCCCAAGGCTACTGAGTCCACACGGGTCTGAAATATTAAGCTGGACAAGGGTTAACTACTACTTAAATTTGAGATCTAGCTCTTTAGGACTGGATCGTTGCAGACTGGAGTAAATGTGGATTGTTAAGAAAGTGACTGTGTCCTGGTAGTTGGGATTATACCCCATGGCTTTGAACAGAAACAGGCTGTATAGGCAGCCTTAGGGAAATATATTCATTGACTCTTTAGGTCAGTCTTGGCGCAATCTTTCATGTTCAGGAACAGAAAAGTGATATAATTTTATAGCAGAATCTGTGTAGTTTAAGATGATTTTTAAAAAATGACTACATTTCCTACACTCATACTTTTTTTAAAAGCAATCCACCTTACTAAGGGTTCTAATACTCTTTCCTTTTTACCTGAAAAATAGTCACTGGTTCTCTGTACGTTGGTCTTAAGTTATTGGAACGAAGATGCACCATACTTGTTTTAAAACTATTTAATCAAATAAAGACTGTAAGCTGAGTTTATCACCGTTAGTCTTGCTGTTAGTAAGTCTGCATTCATGGGGAAGTGAACAGTGGTGCTGAGTATTGTAGAATTACTGCTTGATGATGCAGATTCTGCTTTTAGTTGTGTTGGTTTGTTGAGGGTTTGCTTACCATCTTTGAGTTTGTAAGCAAAGAGAATATATTGCTTGTAGTGAAAAAAGCAAAGCGAATGCTGCAACTTAAAGTAAGGCTGACTCTCATGACTTGCTTACCTATCTAGAAGACATCCTGTTAGTGTAGAAGGTTGAGAGGTTATTAGGTAATTCTAGTATTGACTGTTTCCTTATCAAAACATTGGTTAATTTATTTTGATCAGGCTGTAGCTGCTACTGTCTTTCATGCTTCAACAGCTGCTGTTAGCCATATATCACATCAGAGGTGTGACTTTTATTGGGGGGAAGTAGAAGAAGGTTTGGCAAGAGCACAACTGACTGTAAAGGGCTGTGGTTGTTAATTTTAAGGCAAAACTTAAATCTGAAGAAATACTCTTGCAATTTGAGACATATTCTTAAACACAGTCTTACACTGTGTTTCAAACCTAACAGCTTTAACATCAACAGCTCAAACACAAAGTCGATTCACACTTCAGATAAAAATGCTTATCTAAAATCATATCTAGTGGCAAACTGTTTTTGCTCTTAATTTAGATGATGGATTTGTTTGTTTACGAACTACATCATGAGCTTAAAGGTTACTTTTCTTTTGAAAGATCACATGCTCAGGAAGCCAGGTGAGTGCTAGGTTCCAGAGCCCGTCCTCTTTGTTGTAAGAGGTCAGTCTCTAGCCCAAATCTGCAAATCAGGATGGAGTGAGCTGGGCAGAAATAATGTATTTAGTAAAACAAAACCATTATCTTAGTTTAGTTTTCTGAGAGCCATAGCCTAGCTACTGTTAGCTGATGTTGACTGTTACCTGTGGCTGACTGGCCTGAATTTTATTGTAAGCTTGTCAGCTGAAGAACAGTAAACAGAGCAGTATCATCCAAATGTGTGCTTGTTGCTTCCGGCCTTGTTTCTGGAGATGCTCTCTTGGGTATAACAGATAGCAAAGAGAATGTCTCCATGTAGATTTCAGGTGTTTTTATTGGAAAGTTTCATTAGTTCTTCAGGAGAGTAAAGCACGCTTGTCTTAAAGCACGCTGTTCTTTTAGCAGGAATTATTTATATAATAAAATGACTGAAAAGTCTTACGTGTTCATAGCTCTGTGACTGTAAACACGTTAGAGGATGAGTGAGATCCTCTACTAGGCTCAAGTTTGATATTGCCCAGGTTCCATCAGTGGTTGGGAGTATGTGTGTGCTATGCTTTTTAGCATTTCCAGGCAAAGAGACTGTTCCATTAGGTGGAGATTCTCAGTACGCACTGATGTCCAGCTGTGACAGCTTCCTGATGCATCAGCAGTAGCAGTGCCAGGAGTCCACGAGCAATTGGGGATCTTCACCATCGCTCTAGTCTGCCCCGGAGCTGTCTAATAGCAAAAGTTTGTTTTGTGGTGAAGGAGTTTCCTTCTCACCTTGTTTGAATTTCCTTATGGTGTGCTTTAGTAAACTGATTGAGGTGATAAATATTACAGATGGCTTTGCTTAGTAATGGAAATGAAATAAAAAGAAATAGGTATTAGAGATATGAAGATGGCTCACAGGAGTTTACTTCAAAGTGATTTAAGAATACAAGTGTTAATATCCCAGTTGAACACTAAAGAGATTTAAGAGTGTGGTTTTAAAGGTGACATTCAAATGCTATTTTAAGAGGAGTGATAAATGCTTGTGCTTTTCCTCTTGCCCTCTGCTTCATGCTGTAGAAGGTCCTTTTGACAGTGGCTACAAGAAGGGTAATAAATGTGCTGATATTTTCTCCCTAAAACTTGTCTTGGACAAATCACCTTCAGTCAAATAGTCTGGCATGGCATTTTGCTCCAAAGTGACGTAAGGCATCCCTCCTTCACTACTAAATGCAAGATGTGAAGGAACAAATTTGTAAATTTTCTTTAGTTTGGTTGCTCATTAAAGGGCAAGTTGGTATCTGTAAGTACAGTTGCTACTAAATTACAACAAAGATGCAAAATACTTGGTTTTATTTGCTGTGTGGATAGGATCCCATGACTATTGTCTTAAAGTTTATTTTGAGATGAAAGACATAGCATTTAAAATTTTGATCATAAGAGGAAAAGACAGCATTGTTCATAGTAAATGGATCCAAACAAAATCTTTCAAGTTCTTGTGTGGAGAGGATGGGGAACACATTTCCGAACAGAGCTGTCTTCCCGTGGAAAACCTAAATGGGAACTTTTCTGAATCTACTGTGTTGCTTTTTGTGCTTCCCTGCCCGCCCCGCCCCTNCCCCCCCCCCAACTCCAACTCCAAGTGTGTATCTTGTTAAGTTAGCTTTTTATTATTTGAGTGCTTTTGCCATTACTAATTTTCTTGAGTGAGTATTCAATAGTATAGTTCGGGACAGAACAGAACTTCAGTATGGTCTTCTGAAGTGCTGTAGTTGCAGTTAGCATGATTGCCTGAAGATGAATAATGAAATCCAAGGATACTGGTTCCCTGTTACCATCAAGAAGAAAATTAGGATATGGATTGAGAAATCTACCCCATTATGGAGTGAAGATTTTGAATTTAATTTTCTTCCATAAATTGAGCATATAATTTTGCTTAACTGGGCTGAAGCATTGCCTTCCAGTTTACAAATGCGTAAATTAAGATAAGCTGTCAGTTTAAAAAAAGAATAGTTTTTCCCCTTTCCTATAGGCTTATGTCCTGGGGTTTGGTATGTTTTAGTAGGTCAGGTCTATGTGCACTTGAAAAATCTGTTGTCCGTATAACTTTAGTTCATTGCAGGACTTGGTGCTTCTGCTTGCTCATCTGATTACGCAGCTCGAGGGAATAAGGTTAAGGACATGCTGTTGGTAACTAGAGCGTTTTCAGTACTTTAGTTCAGCAGATGGGCTGCCTGGCTATATTCATGCATCTGCCTACCTGCTGTGGCAGCTGCTGCTGCTGCATGTTGTGTTCTTTTGTTCTGTTCCACCCAAGAAAGGAGCACTAGGAAGTGTAGTGAACGGATTAATTTAAGGTTAAGGCTAGTGTTTTGCTTGCTTCCTAACTCTCCATCATAATAAAGCTTCTGATAAAGCTAATGAATCCTTCATAAAGTGAAATAGATTTTTAAGATGTATTTCAAGGGGCTGAAACTAGCCAGAGTTGTTTAAAAAACAGTCAAGTATTTTTTCTTTATACTGCCTGATGTTATTTATTTCAATATCTTCCTCTCTTTCTTTTCCCTCCCCCACCTTTCTAGGAGCAGTAACCAGACTTTGCCTGACACTGCGTGGTCCAAAAGAATTAAGGAAATATGGAATGACATGAAGGAGATTAGTTGAGGATTAAAGGCTTTGAGGACAAAACACCTCACCGAGGTGAAGCACAGACTAGCATTCTGGTTGTAGCTCTGAGGAGCTGTGTGCTGAAAAAAGATGGCAGATCCAGGAATGATGAGTCTGTTTGGAGAAGATGGGAATATTTTCAGTGAAGGGTTGGAAGGTCTTGGAGAATGTGGATATCCTGAAAATACAGTGAATCCTATGGGGCAGCAAATGCCCATGGATCAAGGGTTTCCTGCTTTACAGTCATCTCTTCATCATCCCACTGCAAATCAAAATCAAGCCAAGTTGACCCATTTTGATCACTATAATCAATATGAACAGCAGAAAATGCACCTGATGGATCAGCCGAACAGGATGATAAGCAATGCCCCTGGGAATGGTATAGCGTCTCCTCATTCACAGTATCACAACCCTCCAGTTCCTCAGGTTCCTCACAGCAGCGGTGCTGGTGGTCAGATGGGAGTCTATCCCAGCATGCAGAACGAAAGACATGGGCAACCCTTCGTAGACAGTGGCTCCATGTGGGGACCACGGGCAGTTCAAGTGCCAGACCAGATAAGAGCACCATACCAGCAGCAACAGCAGCAGCAGCAGCCTCAACCGACACAGCCGCCGCAGGCACCCTCTGGGCCCCCTGGGCAGGGCCATCCTCCGCACATGCAGCAGATGGGGAACTACATGGCTCGTGGTGATTTTTCAATGCAGCAGCACAGTCAGACGCAGCAGCAGAGGATGAACCAGTTTTCTCAAGGCCAAGAAGGCCTCAATCAGGGAAACCCTTTCATTGCCACCTCAGGACCTGGCCACTTGTCTCATGTGCCCCAGCAGAATCCCAGTATGGCACCTTCGTTGCGACACTCAGTCCAGCAATTTCATCACCATCCCCCCACTGCTCTCCATGGAGAATCAGTAGCCCACAGTCCCAGATTCTCCCCTAATCCTCCCCAGCAGGGTGCTGTTAGGCCGCAAACACTTAATTTTAGTTCTCGGAGCCAGACGGTACCCTCACCTACTATAAACAACTCAGGGCAGTATTCTCGATATCCTTACAGTAACCTTAATCAGGGATTAGTTAATAATACAGGGATGAATCAGAATTTAGGCCTTACAAATAACACTCCAATGAATCAATCTGTACCAAGATACCCAAATGCTGTCGGATTTCCATCAAACAGTGGTCAAGGACTAATGCACCAGCAGCCCATCCACCCTAGTGGCTCACTTAACCAAATGAACACGCAAACTATGCACCCTTCACAGCCTCAGGGAACTTATGCCTCTCCACCTCCCATGTCACCTATGAAAGCAATGAGTAATCCAGCAGGTACACCTCCTCCACAGGTTAGACCTGGTAGTGCTGGAATACCAATGGAAGTTGGCAGTTACCCAAATATACCCCATCCTCAACCGTCACACCAGCCCCCTGGTGCCATGGGAATTGGACAAAGGAATATGGGCCCCCGAAACATGCAACAGAATCGTCCATTTATGGGTATGTCTTCAACACCACGGGAGATGGGTGGGCACATGAGACCAAATGGTTGTCCAGGTGTTGGCCTTGCAGATCCACAAGCAATACAAGAGCGACTAATATCTGGCCAGCAGCTTCCTAGTCAACAGCAGTCTTTTCAACAGCAAATGCCAACCTGTCCTCCCATGCAGCCTCATCCAGGGATACATCATCAGTCTTCACCACCCCCACATCCTCATCATCAGCCTTGGGCACAGCTTCACCAGTCACCACAAAACACACCACAAAAAGTGCCTGTCCTTCAGGTAAGCTACTTCTGATTAGTAGAAAATATTTTAAATGACTGTGAATGCGTTTCAGGATACACAAGAGTTATGGTGTCAAAATACTTGATCCTGTTTGACTACCTTGTTTGCTGCTGGTTATGTGGCTCTTTTGGTGTACAGATGGTGAAGGTAAAATGAGGTTCAGGTAGCTTGCTAATGTCCTTAAAGTAATTTTTTCAGGATAACATTTTGAATAGACTGAAATTTGATACAGCAACAGGAGAAGCTGAATACCTACTCTTTTTCATGTTGGTTCCTTTGAAGGGAAAATGGAAAGCATGTGTGAGAATTGTCATTTAAACTATTAATTTTTGTATTTGCAATTTGGAGAAAAAAGTGTGTTATGATGTGTTTGTTTCGGCCAAATTGAGGGTTTTCTTTAAATCCTAAGGGAATGTTTTGTGTTTTTAAACTAAAGCTGAAATTTTTACATGTGAACTAAATAATGTCACTGAGAAGTGATGGGGCAACTGTTTATGCAAGGAAAAGACAACAGATATGAATAATATTTTGAAATAAAATCTTCAGAGGCTTAAATAAAATGTTAAATACAGGGTTTATTTTACCGAGTCTCTGATCTGCCAGGTTTTGATGGTGATGTATTGCTTCCATGTTACTTTTCAATTAAAAGCTAAAAATGATAAAACATCTTGGTCCTCTGTAGCGTACCACATTTGACTAACTTCTGGTATGTTAAGCTTCAGCTGAAAAAGTGCTTTTTGGGATCTGCACATTTGCCATTGTTGGCTCTCTCAGTCAGCATTCAAGAACTTTTGGTACCAAATGAATAAGTGGTCAAGATACCAGAGGTTTACTTTTGATTTTATTTATTTATTTATTTTTTAAACCAGTCAAGAATTAATGCGAAGTAGCTCTCCCCATAAATATTTGGAGACAATTGCTGGAATGCAGTCATAATGATAGGAGGCTACAATACGCTTAATAAATCATAAAAGCAGTTGTCCTAGCCTGTGTCCCAGGCTGGTGTGGGAAGCAGCTGCTCAGCAGTCCCCTCCACTGCTGCCTGCCGGCTGCTTCTGTTAGCTGCTCCGCACAGCGTGAGGTGGGTCTGGGAATCAGATGTATGTGCTGCAGAGAGGCAGCTGCCAAGGAGTGGTGGATGGAGCAGCTCAGCAGCTGGGATAGGCTTTCGCATTCCCCGTGGAAGAGAGGCGGGGGAAGCACTGGAGGTGCTGTAGTGTGGGGAAGCCCTGGGAAGGAGATCAGGGACAAGGCTGGGCAAAGGAAAAAGTACTCTGTCGTTCTGGGAGGGAGGAGAAAGCTCTCTTGAAGGGGCAAAGTGTATCTTCAAGACCATCTTTCTCTTCCCTGCCCTCCTCAAAATTGGTATGAAATTTTATGCTTGTGTTGGCCCTCCATCTCCATGCACAGATGTTGTTTGAAGAATCTAAATTGCAGCAGCTCTTGCATGCACGTGGAGTTGTGTGTCCCTGTTTGAGAGGGCAGCTCTTGCCAGTGCCTCTGTGTAGGTAAACGGGATGAAAAAGGAGAGAACTCAAGACTATAGGATAAAAAGCGAAGAGAATGAGCAGATACTTGGAAAGAGACAGCGCAGAGAAATCGGTACTGAAAGAGTAGGGATGATAAACAGAAGTACAAGATGCATTTTTTACCCTGAAGATGAGAGCAGATGTATCTAGCAGAAAAATGTGAAAGAAAACTGTAGAAATGGTGATGTAAGACAGTAAAGGAACAAAAACCAGTGTCGCTGATATCTTTCACAACTAGTGATGGTGGGAATGTGGAAGGAAAGACTTGAGGAGGACTGTGCCCTAAAGCTGTGGTGTTCTTCACCAGCATTAATAACTTGTTTTCATCTGATCATCTAGCAAGCCTATTTTTTGTATCAAGAGGTGGTTTGGGAGAAGGTTTACTCGTAGAATGTACGGGCTTATTAAATGTTCTTGGGACATTTGTTTCCATTTAATCAGCAAAGAGGTAAAATGCAGACAGCTCAACCCTTAAATGAGCTATGCAAACTGTTACAAAGTGCTGAACTGCAGATGAATAGCTTGAAGAAGGGTAAGTGCTGAAGCTAATAATTAGAGGAAAACCACAGGATAACTCAAGTTATTTGATTAAAATCAGTAATTCAAACAGTTGTAGCAAGCCAAGTAACTTCTGTTAGCCTACTTCAGTCAAGTTTTTATCTGGTAAAAGTTATTGTTAACATGCCTTCCCATTAAGTAATTAGTTTGAGCCCTGACTGTAGTAATGAAACTCTTGACAGGCAGGCATTTACCCCTTGAAAACTGGATGAAATGAATATTGCTCAAATCAATGAAAACTCAACTCCTCCCCACCCCCTGGGGAAAAATGCAGATGTGCGAAACCCCTGTTCTAAAGCCTGAATATGGAATTGGTAGCCTTCCCGTGTCATGGTTTTCCCTTCATGTCAATAGGCAGAAAGCTGTTCACTGAAGAACAGTTATTTAAAAGACTGGTTTGTTTTTATTTGTATAAAATGAATCAACAAAATTAATATAGACAGTGAAATGGAAATAACTATGTACTTTAAAATCAACAGAAGCCATCTTAGTAATTATTTTTCAGTGATTTGAAGCTAGCCTTATCATGGGAAGGCTGTAATACTTGTGGTTAACCAAATTACTGTTTTGTTTTTAGATATGCTGGAAGGAAAGTGAAGTTCTTTGCTTTTAAGTTGAAAAAATTGCTGTGTTGATTCCAAGGCTTATTTCTTTTTTTGTGTGCAAAACTGCACATTACTTTGGCTGCGATTGACGATTCATCTGGTTTTGATTTATAGCTGAAAACCAGACATGGTTATTAGGACTGTGTTAGCAGTGAGTTGCTGGCTTCAGTGGAGTTTGATAGATCCATAATAACCACCACGGTGCTGGGATGATCAGTTGGTGTGCTTGGTTTTTCAGGCCTTCCTTTGATATGTTCTTCACCACCTAAAGCTTTTGGAAGAGCTCAGTGGCCATGGGGTGAGAAGGCAGGTTCTGCTGTGGCAGGGTAATTCACCAAGGTGCAAAGCATAGGGTAGGAGTATCTTGCTTATTTTCACAGTGGAGGCAGCTGTGTTGGGCTTACAAACTTGTACTCTCCAAATACTCATAAATGATCTGAAGAAGCGTGAAAAGTCAGATGGCAAAGTTTGCTGCTTTTGTCACCAAAGCTGAGTGCCAAGTGCAGATGTGGTGAAGAGCCTAACAAGAATGAAACTAAATAATTAAAAAGAATGAACTAAACTAAATAATGAAACTGAATAGAAATATAATAGGAGTGTCAGTCGCTTGGCCCTAAGTTGTGTGAGTCAGTGTGTAGCCAGGGAAGGTTTAGATGGGATATTAGGAAAATGTTCTTCACTGAAACAGCTGTCAAGCATTGGAACAGGCTGCCCAGGGAAGTGGTAGAGTCGGCATCCCTGGAGGTTTTTAAAAGACATGTAGATGTGGTGCTTAGGGACATGGTTTAGTGGTGGACCTGGCAGTGCTGGGTTAAGAGTTGGACTTGATGATCTTAAAGGTCTTTTCCAACATAAATTATTTTACGGTTCTGTGGTGCTTGGGCAGTGGGGCAGCAGGCAAAAACTTCTCCTTAGGAATTAGGTTCTTGGTGTTAGATGACTGCCTGAAAATGTGCTATTTAAAGAAATAAACCAGTAGGAATTGTTACGGAAGTACTAGAAAGCAGAAGAAAGATTTGTTACCACGTAGCTACCGGTATGCATGGTGTGTTGGGGTGGCAAGTGCTGTGACGTTCTGGATCACTTCCTCAGGCCTCAGAAAATACAGTAACACTTGTAAAAGCACAGAGGGAGGTGATTTGAGGGGAAGGGAAGGAGAGAGATGGTGAAAACCTCTCAAAAATTGTGAGTGATATGGGTGGATGAAGAGGATGAATGTGAAATAGGGGTTGCTTGTCACCCGTTTTTATCTCCTTTAATTCTTTTAAGATATTCAGAAAGTTATCAGGTGGTGAGCTCAAAACTGCCCAGTAAGATGCTGATCTCTGAGATGTTGCATAGAAAAGTGCATCATCATTTGATAAACATGAAGGCACCACATTTGGCTCCGCAGATCTGTGCCATATATAAGTGGCTGAGAATTTGTTATTGGGTTCCATCTACTGTGTATGTGTGTCTGGTTCTTGTCCTCTTCCACACACTATCGGAGAGGGAATATCAGGTTAGACAGGCTTCTGGGGGTCTAATGCTGTGCAGTTGCTCTTACATGTCAGTATTCTCAGAGCATTTTATTAGCAATAGAGGAAGTGTAGGAGTTTTCTTTGCCAATAATAGGCTGTCCTGGGTGTGTTGTTACACACAACTTTTTATTTACCCACAGCTACTGTGTGGGCTGAAGTTTTGAGTCCTGTTCATTAATTATGTTCCACAAATGCAATCTATGTTATTCGTAGTCAAACACGGGAATATTTAAATGACAGACAGGTATGGTACAGTCTCCATGCTTGACTAAATGGTAGAGCTCAACGGTGGACACCAGCAGTGTCGAAGGATACCGGGTTGCAGTGTCCAGCTTCTGGTGGAGAAGGAACTCACTTTGTTTGTGTTACCAGTTCACTGCCAGGCTTACTCTACTGATCTTATTATCTGTGGGCATGTGACTTTGCTTTAAATCGTAACTCATAGCTGTGTTTGGTATGAACACATTCTTTTGAAATTTCCTGCCCTCCCTTGCAGGGGAAGAGGCAGAGAAAGTCCTGCTGAGTCACCAGCTGGGTCACCCCTCTCACAGGCCCTTCCTGTGTTTCCAAACCCTGAGTTGCTGCCTCAGTTTAATTTATACTTGGATGTACCTGAATGTAGAGGGATATTAATGAAAACTACTATCAGCTGGAGTGGTTTGATGTTGTATTTTAACCTGGCAGAGAGTGGAGGTTAAGTCAGTTACTTGCTGACACAGTAAAATGAAGTTGACTTTCTCCTGGGTATTTTTTTGAATGCCTGAGAGGAGAAAGAAGAGATTGACTCTTTACTGTCTTCACATGAGCAATTATCTTTCAGCATGTTTCCTATAATTTTACATAGTAGGAAATGGTATAATTTCAAATAGTTAAGATTTTTCCACATTAATTAATATTCATAAGCAATTTCGCACATCTCCAGAGAGAACTGCTTTTTTAATCCCTCAAGTGTTTAACTTTTTGACTATTTTCCTGTTGATAAGTAGAACAAATTCTTTTTTTTTAATAAGAAAAACTCACAGGCACTATTGGATACTTTTTGTTTTGGTACAGAGGGTATTTCACATGACTGCCAGCTGATCTTTTGGGGTACTGTAGATACTGCATATTTAGCAAAATCTCATGGCTGCCCCTAGAAATCAGTTTCCCTTTCTAAGTATTCATAGACCAGCAAACTAGTTTACGTTGGAAAGATATTTGAAGCTGCCAGACTAAATGAAATTAAACACCCACTAATACTGAACTTTAATTAATTACAATTATATATTTTTATAAATAATAATGAGTGTGTGTATTTATGTAAAATATATGTAGAAAATATAGGCCAAATCAGTTGTGGGGGGTGACAAAAGAAAAACTGAGAAGAAACTCCATAGTATTCATTTAAAAGTAAAGGTTGGTAAGTTTTGGGGTTTTTTTCTTAAAAGTTTACAGACTTCTGCTGTATTTTGAGGATCTGAAGGACTCCTGTATTTGAGCAATGTAATTAACTATAATTTTCCAAATAAAAGAAAAGTAGACCATAAAAGTGTTTCAAGTTGAAGGTATTTCACCTCTGTGGAGTAGAATAGTCTGTTACACTGATAACTCGATCCATCCGTGAGCTAGTTCCCATGCAGTTCTCTCAAAGGATGTAATAATTAATCTGTCCACCAAAAGTTTGTATTCTAAAGCTCCTCAGTTACATTCAAGTGTGAAGTTAGTACTGACATATCCAAATACTTATTTCTTCCTCATCCTTGAAAAGGCTGTGTGTGCTTTTGTAAATAAGAGCTTGCAATGATCCTTCAGTGAATAGGCCTTTGGGCCAAAGACTTGTTGTTTTGAGGCGGTTTTGCTATAAATTCCTTTGTCTTTTTTTAAAGCTGAGGAGGCACAAGCAATTTCAAGAATACTTCTTCCCTTGGGTGCCATGATTTGACTGTGATGAAAATAATTTGTGCCATTAAATTATCTGCTCTGAAGTTTTGGGTAAAGCCAGTTTGCAGCATTAGCATACAAACACAAGTCTGCATCAGCTTTCTGGTTTGTAGGCTTAGAGTTGCCAGACTTGTTCTTCAGCATGGATATTTTGAAGTTTCTGTGATACATTGGTGACCTGAATGTATTGTTTCCTGAAATCATTAGCATTATGTGAGGAATCACCTAACTAAAATATTTTTAAATTTATGCTGCTATTCGGTACTTCAAGACAGTGTTCTTATCTGCTGATGGTCACTTCCAGTGGGATTTGGCAGTCATCTTATTTTCCTGTGGCTGAACACATTCTATTACGTAATATTTATTTGAAAAAATTTAAATCTGTTGTTTCAGAAAAACTTTTTTTCATTATTGAAAGCTGATAGTCTAATACAAACCCTCAAATCCGACTTACAAGGGTGGAAAATTAGGGCAAATGAAAGTAGAAATGCTTGATTTCCACCCTCCACCCCCCTCCCCCCCCATTTTTTATTTCTTTAAATACAGAAGAAATCCTAATAAGGAACAAGTTGCAGGCAAAGTAATAATTTCCTACCTTTTTATTGTGGATCCTTCTCCCAGTCTTCTATCCTGCTCTTTCACATGGAATTCGAGGCATCCCTTTATTTTAAATTAATTTACCTATGCTTGTATCTTGGATGCAAGTGTCACAAATTTGCACAAGTGTCCTCTCTTTTTTTTCTTCTGTGGAGAGTGTCTCAGTTCCTGCTATGATGGGACACCATCACTTTGAAGTGTAATTTTTAACTTTGGCCTGTAGAAGTTTTCTCCTTCAGTTCAGTGAACCAGTGCTTTTCACTTTTGAATTTTCAGTTTTCAGTTCTTTTAATTGTAAGATGATACGTGTGTGATGATACTGGTGATAATGTAGGTTGGATTTGGGAACAAAACACTTGTTTATTTGTTTTTTCTTTGGACATGCCATTTATAAATGTTTATGGACTTCTTTTGGCAACTGAGTTGTAAAGTTTGGTAGCTAAGGAGCAAGACTGACACCCTTGATTTTTTCATGGTGGTTAAAGCATCTGTTCATACAGATCTTTCTTTTGAAATACTCCCAAATTTGCAGATGTGGTTTAAAGATGGCAAAGCTGCTTCTTGGAATCTGGTGGGAGCAGAGTAGGAAATGTGAGCAGGAAGCCATGATCTGGGAAGGGGCAGTGAAAGGCTGAGCTGAGCTGACACAGCAGTGCTGAGCAGTAGGAACAGAGAAAATGGCCAATGTTGTGTTAAAATGGAGACAGAGAAGTTTAGGGAGTCACCCCACCTCTCCTGCTTGAGTCACCTGCCTCCTGAGCCTTTGCTGTTTGGTCCAGTGGTGCCTGTTACCACTCTTTACGCTGCTTCAGCGTGTACCTTTGTGTCACCGTGCTATGCGCAAATAGTCCACTGACAGCTTCCCAGCACAGTTGTGTGAACTCACTAACTCTCAATATCTAATCTGCTTAAAAAAATAAATCCGTGCAAATAAAGGTGGCTGAGGTCTGGGTTACAGAACGTTTGAATCAGCATGCCTGGTCATTTGGTGAACAGGCTTATCTGGCCAGCTCACTTCTGGCCAGGTCATGTTCTTGGCATCTCTTCACTGTGTGACCACAAGATCACCTATCTGGGGATGTGGGAGGAGGAATGCTTGCTGGGGCAAAATGGGGACTGCCCCTTTCTCTGGCCCTTCAATACCCTTACATAGCTCACGTTTTTGTAGCACTTGCCCTCAGTAACCAACCCTTGAATTCTCCCTCAAATTTTGATAAATTAAAACTTTTGTTAGAAATCAAAGCTTTGTCTTGTTTTATTGAATTAGTGACAAACAGGTCACATTCCAGCTTCTCCCTGTGGGGGCATAATCTCCCAACTTTTTTTTTACTCCACACAAATATAAATGACTGGACTGTTTTCCAAGTGAAGTATTTACAGCTGTTTTGTTATTGAAGAGGTGAAAGAACATCCCCTTACTACCAAAGAGCTTGGCACAATTTTGTTAGGTGTGTCATGTGCATTGAAATGAGGAAAGATGCTTCCAGTACCAGTGAATGAATTGTTTTCTTTGAGCACTGAATGGGATTTTTTTTCTTTTTTTTCTTCAGCATTGAGAATTGTTTGAAAGCATGAAAAGTTAGAAATAAAACTCAAGTGTTTTTAGTCATCGCAGAATGACCTATTGATCTGAGGGTGGGTTTGATTTATGAACTCTGGAGTCAGCATTCTTTCTGATTTTACTGTCCTTCATACATCACCTGTTTAGTTAAATTTTCTCTGTTCCTGGGTAAAGCTGGTGTAGCTAAAAATAGTGTTGCCCCTCTTTGTGAAGAGGAACATGTAGGAGATGGGCATAAACTTTATTTATTCAAAACCGAAATCCATGAAATTCCCGATCTGAGTTCTTCCTTAGGTATCTGTTATTCTAAAACATGTTACCTCCTTGCTCTCCTTGTGACTCTTTCTAGTATTGCTGTCTTACAAGTGCAGCTTAAAAAGACTGTGACAACTGGTCTTAACAGTTCAAAGCAGGAAATCCTACTTCTTGTGTAGGAATTTGGTGATTATAGAGGTTAATGTGAGAGTAATGCAGTTACACAAGACGTGGAAGAAAACAAGTGGATCTCTGATCTTTTTTTACTGTTGGGTTCGGAGGAATCTGCTTGTGTTCTTTCTCGGTACTGAGGATCTGAATGCAATTGTTTCCTGTACTCCTTATTGGTTTTGCTGTGTTAGCCAAGCTTAGGAGACAGCACATCTTGTATTATGCTGGAGAAGCACAAAAATTAAGAAATTCTGGGAATGGGTTCATATTGCATGGATTGCTACTGTAGAAGTTAACTGTTAAAAAATCACAGGTTGATACCATGACTTGCGTTGGAAGGGACCTCAAGGATGATCTAGTTCCAACTGCCCCACCACAGGCAGGGATGCCACCCACTACATAAGGTTGCTCAGGGCCCCATCCAACCTGGCCTTGAACACTTCCAGGGATGGGGCATTCACAGCTTCTCTCTGCAGCCTGTTCAGGGCCTCTCTACCCTCTGAGTAAAGAATTGCTACTTGACATCTAATCTAAATCCTCTCCTCTTTCAGTTTAAAGCAATTCCCCCTTACCCTATCACTATATGCCTGTGTAAAAAGTTGCTCTCCCTCTTATTTTATAAGCGCCCTTTAAGTACTGAAAGTCCATAATCTTAACTTCTAAAATCTTGATTTCTGGAGCTTGGCAGGTTTCTATGGTATATTATTAACCTTTTAATTTGGGAAATTGCAAGTATTTCTCTTCAAGAATGCAACACTGTAGTATACAAAACCAAATGCATCCTTGATATATTGATATAACATGTTGTAGGGCGTGCCAAACGTTTATTTTTCATCTTCTACTTTTTTAATATTTATGTTAAAATACGAATTTGTTTGTATTTTGTTAAATATAAATTCCTGTTGTTTTAATCAGACAGGAAATTTTCACATGTAATACAAGAGTTCCCAAAAGGAATGCATATCCTCTTACAGTGGACTTCTTTCTTAAAACAGGCTGAATAATTTAATCAGTTGAATCTGAAAAAATTAGACAATTTTAATTGTACTAATTCAGTTGCGGTTTATTATGTCTCTGTAACCCCCACAACAAAAATAACATAATGACCACAGTAACTGAGAGGTTAATAGTTCCACAGATTTTTGGATGTAGTTTTCCTCTAAAGAAAGAGAAGAGAGGACTCATAACAATCTTCATAACAAACTTCCTGATGTCTAGTAGTCAATATGAACTGTTTTTTTCCACTCTCCTTTTACATCTCCTTTCTCTCCAGATGGCCCTCCAACCACTTGCATTCTGTTACTTCATATCTTTTTTGGCCCTGCTAGGCTCTGATAACTGAATACTGTAATTTTCCTTACATGTGACTGCTGAATGATATGAAGTTCTTTATTTTATTTTTGGAAGAAGTCTTTCTGTATCAGCCCATTGTTGCTAAATATAGTGGGAGGTTTATAATACACGTTTGAGTTTAAAGTGACACCTTACCGTAAAAAGTTGATATCGCAGTTGCCTTATACAACTGTATATGAAATATGTTAGTCATTAAAACTAGTCTAAAAGTTTGGGCTTTACAGTTATTTGTATGTCACTCAGTTTGTTAATGGGATCTTGCAGAGGTTTACAGGGGCAAGCATTGTCAGATGTGGGCATAGGGATAAACACCTGAAATACTGGAAGACTGCCTTGTTCTAAGTGTTTCTCTCTGCAGGCCTTGTTTGAAATACTTCAGGAAAACTTGTTGAAAAACCAAATCATTCTGCACCTAAGCCATTAGACTGGGATTTGGGGGCTTCCTGCTGACTGACACAGGTTGCTTGTTTGGTATCTCTATTGCCAGCATTGCTGTTGGGTGTCCTTGGGAGGTCTCTGCAGCAGTGGCAAGCAGGGGATGGCAGAGCAGTTCCTGCAGTTCCCTCTTGCACTGTACAGCAATGCCGAAAAATGTAACACTCAAACTGTTACGACAGTGAGGGGTGAGTTAAAGGATTGCTTTAGGCACAGCTCTCCAGTTATAATATAATATTACAGTATAAAACAAAATTCAGACCTGATACTACTGTAGGCATGTCTGATTTAAGACTTGTGTAGAGGTATTTTTACGTTTTACTGTAAGTTGTGTAAACAGCTGGAGCTAAGATACGAAAAATCTGCACTGAGGATAAGGTGTTTTATAGAACAATGTTAATCAAACTGATTGGAGCACTAAAGTATGGTTAAACATTATAATTAAGAGTTATCTCAGTTGGTGCTGCTAAATGAGGTAGGTGTTTGTCCATAGAAAATGAAATGTGAGATTTTTGGTTATTTTTCATTCTTTTTTTTCCCCCCCATCCTCCCCTCCATTTCTAATGACAGTTTCTGATTTAATTATTAGTTTAGCTCAGTTACTAGAGGAGCTGGGGAAGGCCTGCCTATGACATGCCACAGCTAACACGTTCAAAGGCCATTTTCATTTGTTGCAGGGACTGTAGAACTAGAGTCTGAAAAGTATCTTGGGCTCTTTGACATAAATGGATCTTGAGCAGCAAATATAACATCAAAGGGTTTTTAACAAGTGTCTGATTTCAAGCCCACTTTGTCATGTTGAAATTAATAAAATAGTGCAATGAAAAGACCATATGAAGAACTGCTGTTTTCCCACCCCAAGAGAAAAATAGAGTTGATTACTGGTGGTCACTTTTAGTTTTGTATCTCTTGTATCTGTTAAGATTTCTGTAAGTTGGTGTTTTCAAGCCATGGTCTGTATACCTCTGAAGTCCCCTGCAGGCTACTTTTATGTGGTCTGGAAAAATTGAATAAGGAGGGCAGGTTTATATGATAAGCAACAATATGCATATGGAATTTAGTAGTGAGAATTGCATCTTCACTACTAGAGGCTTACAGATTTAACAACAAAAAAAAAGAGATGGAAACTGGACAGAACAGAGTTCTTTTGTGTAATGTAAATCTCATTTCTGAAGGGATCTACTTAGGCTGATGTCTGAAATGACACTGGTTACACCTCAGCATAAAGCTAAGTGCAGAGGCCTCCCATTCCAGAAAAGGGTATTGTGATTAGTACCATTCAGTGTCTTCATCAATGACATGGACAGTGAGATCAAGGGCACTCTCAACAAGTTTGCAAACCACACCAGGCTGAGGGGTGTGGTGAACACACCTGAGGGACCTGGAAAAGCTTGAGAAGTGGGTCTGTGTGAACCTCATGAGGTTCATCAAGTCCAAGAGCAAGGTCCTGCACCTGCATCAGGGCAACCCCCGATATCAGTACAGGCTGGGGGATGAAGGAATTGAGAGCAGCCCTGCTGAGAAGGACTTGGGGGTACTGGTGGATTAAACACTGGGCATGACCTGGCAAAATGAGCTTGCAGCCCCAAAAGCCAGCCGTATTCTGGGGTGCATCAAAAACAGTGTGGCTAGCAGGTCAAGGGAGATGGTTCTGTTCTTCTACTCTGTCCTCGTGAGACCCCACCTGGAATGCTGCATCTGGCTCTGGAGTTCTTGGCATGGGAAGGACATGGATTTATTGGAGTGAGTCCAGATGAGGACATGAACATGATCAGAGGTCTGGAGCACCTCGCCTATGAGGGAAAGCTGAGAGAGTTGGAGTTGTTCAGCTTGCAGAAAAGGCGGCTCTGGAGACAGGCTATTGTAGTCTTTCAGTACTTAAAGAGGACTTCTAAGAAAGACGGGGACAGACCTTTTAGCAGGTCCTATTGTGATAGGACAAGGGGTAATGGCTTTCAAATAAAAGAGGATAAGATAAAAGGAGGAATGTTTTTACAGTGAGGGTGGTGAAGCAGTGGAACAGGTTCCCTAGAGTGGTGGTGGATGCCTCAATCATGGAAACATGCAAGGTCAGGTTGGACAGGCAACTTGATTGAGTTGAAGACGTCCCTACTCATTGCAAGAGGGTTGGATTAGGTTGCCTTTAAAGTCCTTTCTGACTGAAGCCAGTCTATGATCTCTTCAGGAGGGAGTTCTGTGTTGGCTCCAGACAGTGTAGCCTCACCTCACCTTGAAGTAATGAACTGTGTAGTGCCACCTTTTTTGCAAAGGACACAGAGTGGAGAGAACACGTACTAAAAATGTTTTAATTGTTATATATTTACCTCTGGATTTGAGGGGAACTGGGCATAACTGAGCCCTTTCTGTCAAGCTGTAAATCTTGTAGTGGAAAGTGTTACCTGATTTTGACAGGTGAATTTTAGCTAGAAAAAGATTACTTTAGCCTATGATACGTACCCTCCATATCTGTTAACTTCTTCCATCAGATAACCTTTGTGTAATTTGAATCAGTGTGAATTTGCTGGTGGGTCAGGCAAACCCAATCACTGTTTCCATTTCAAAGGGTGGAAATGTACAGATGGGTAACACACCTGGGGTTACAGAGGGCAACCACAAACCTCCTCAGTTTTCCACCCCCACAACCCTGAGCAAGCTCTTCCATGTCTGCTTGGTGCTCTGAGGAGTGCCTTCCTGTGAAACTCTACCTTGAGAATAGTTATTACTGCTTGTTTCTCAGTTTCTGCACGCTTTCTCGAGCGTCAGCTTCACTTGTCTGCATTTGTACATCCTCAAAAAGGTAAAAAAGCCTTTGGATGTAGTCCTTTGTTTTGTCTTCTAGTATATCCAAACTATAAACACTGCAGTTTCAAAAGTGACTTTCTGCATTTAAAGGGATTTTATTGACTATGTCCAATTGGATAATCAAAAATTCTCACACAAAACTGTGGGGACTGGTACATAAAAAGAAATACTAGCAGTGCACGTGAAAGTATCTACCTTTAATGTGAAAAAACAGCTAGTTTATTTCTTGCAAGTCACAAATACAGAATTCCTTAAATCTTGATCAGCATATTCCCCTTCGAACACAGGGACGTGTTCTGTGACTTGTAGATGCTGAAGAGGTAGATGCTTATATTCACAAGTGAAACAAAGAAAACATTATGGGGGAAAATACATCTTCAAGAAAACTTGGGTTGTAAGTAGTTGAAGTGCGATCTGCAGGTTTTTTGCTCTTTCAGTGATCAGCTGCAAAAGTCTGACTTACTAGGAGGTGTAAAAGATAAAACTCTTTCTCCTTTCTGTCTCTTCTCTGTCTTTACATGAATGTGTCAAACTTAAGCCAAAACAAAGCACTTCTGTAAACCACTCAGTTGCTTTGGGTAGGGGTGGCAGAAGGGGTTTCAGTTTGTAATTACTTGGTCAGGTCGGGAGAGCCCTCAAAGCAGGCTATGGGCTTCTGGGCTGGGAGCTCTGGGGTGCTTTCTAGCGAAAAGAATTCTTTTTTTTCGAGGGAAGAATTTGTTCTATCTTCATTCATCATCATTGAGTCTGATCTTTTGTTTTAAGCATGTTGTGTGTAGGAAGTTCTCAAGGAAGAATAAGTTTTCCAACGCAACATTAGAAAGAGGTGAAATTCTCTCAGGAGCCTCTTTAGTTGCAGTATTCCTGTTGCAACTTAAGATCCATGCTCAGCAATTGGATATGAGCACCCTTCTGCACTAACCCACTTCTTACAAGTATATCACTACTACTTAAATAATGTTACTGTATAAATGTACAAGTGATGGATAACCAGTAGTTTAATAAATTACGTACCTTTACTTTTCTCAAGTCTCTGTTGTCTAGAGTACTTGAAAATAAAAATTACTTCTACAGTATTCTGGAGAAATTTTCCAAATCAGGAAATAGAAAAGCTATTGCAAAAGAACACTGGGACTGTGGCATCTTTATTTAATAAGTGGCCCACTCTGTTTTAAACAGCATTGTTGCATTTTCTATGACAGTCATGATACAAAGACACTTCCTAGGCAAGTAAAAAATGTTACAAATACAAATCACAGAGGTTTTCTTTGGGATATCGGAGTCATCACGGTCATAGCTGTGATGATTTGAGGGTGTGTGTGAAGTAAGGCTTATAAAAGACATAATACTTCAAGTTTTTTTCTGACTATATTGGCCAGTGTAATTATAAAAGCTTTTCGGGTAACCAGCCCCTTTTTTCAGGATTGAAGATAAAATTTCTGTGACCAGAAGCTTGTTTTACCAGCCCTAATTAGTCTGCTTAATAATTTCCTCTAGAAAATTAAATTTAAATGGTTGTTCTGAACTAATATATTGTGTTTGTCATATTCCAATTTTCATTTGTTAAAACGTATGTATTTTTTAATGTAAACAAGGTCTTGCTATTGATTTTTACTGTCACCAGTCATTAGGAGCAAAGTACTTCTCAAGGTTGTTTGGGCCATTGAGTTGAGCTTCCGGCTGTCACACATACCATCTTATGAACTGCTCTTTGTAACCTCATCAAACTTCAATATAAAGATCACTTGGCTTTTGCTCTCAGTATTCTTTTTTTACGTTCTTACCCAAATCACATTACTTTGTATGTTGGAGTAGGCATCTGAATTTCTACCCTAAATCTATTAGCCACTGGTTTTATACTCAATTATTTATACTCAAATTTGCCCATCTTTATTATTTTTATTTACTGTACTAGGATTTGCCAATGTTTTGATAAGCAGTCTATCTAAAGTAAGTTAAATTCACTTTGGACTTCTCCTCCAAGACTAATCTGTACCCATGTCTGAAGTGTAACTGTTGTGCATGTGGATGATCAGAATTTTGTGCAACATTGTACTCTGCCACAAATACTTCTGGGAAGCAATTTTGAGAGACACTTCAACATTTTAATTTTTTTTCCTCATTGTATATCCCAGCGGTTTACAGACATCGTATGGTGAACTACAAACTATTTGGGTCTTCAGCTACACAGTCTCATGTTGTTTTATGTAAATATAAATGAATACAAAAAAAAAAAAAAATCATGTGTAACAACATAGCACAAAAATTACAAGTACTGAAGTATTTCAACTTTGGAAATGCATATGAGATACTGATTAAATTTGAGAGGGCTCTACGCTGATGGCCTTAATTTCTGTGATAGTATTTTGAAGTTATGAGTATCTCACTTAAAGCTAGGATGGTGAGTAAGCACAAGCTGCTCTACTGCTACCAGAGGCGCAGTTGGATAATGCTTGAAGGACATCTACCTTTGCTATAATATTTAAAAATACTAATTCCTCTTACTCATCTGCAACCCTCTTCCCACAGCTTGAGCTCAGGACTATAATGGAACCTATTACAGGGAAAGGTCTATGACTCAGCCATTGAGCCATGCAAACTCTTGGCTTCTTTAATTGGCACCATTAAATCTTTAGTAGTTTTTCTTCTCATAAAATAGGTGTCATTGGTATAAAATGCATCATTGCTGAAGATATGTTGTACCTTTTGCTCTCTGATTTCCATGAGTTGGTCAACGATAGGTGTTTAAAGGCTGGTTAATCAGAGAGACTTTTCTAGAATTACTGCTTTCCCATAACTATTTAGGAGTGCATTGAAAACAAAATGTAAGAAAGCCATTGCACAAATCATTAGTTTTTCAGGTTATTTTACTTTTCTATTTAGACTTGGGAGAGGGAAAAGGAAACACCTGCCTTTCCACTGTGTTGTTTTTTTTTTTTTTAATCTTCACAGAAATTATTTAACCTGAGGACTGGTTATCTGCTACATGACAGGATGGGAAAAGTTGATTCTGGAGTATGTAGCCGGGGAGAACTGGCAGGATTTAGCTTGCTTGCTTGTTTGTTTATTTATTTAAATGTTGCAAGTTGGTTTTGGGGTTGGTTTGGGTTAATTTTTTTTAAGATACTAAAAAGTGAACATGGAAACAGCTGGAGTTTGGGAAGGGAGTCACACATCAGTAGAAGCAATTTAAACACTGACAGTTAAACATTTTAATACATATATGTGTATATATATATAGTAGTAAATATATATGTATATAAGGAAGAACAATAGCTTTTAAGGCTTCTTTTGTTGTTTCCCCACATACTCAATATGGGACACCTTAGAGCTTTTAAATATTTATATTGCTGTAAGCATCAGTGCCTCTGAAAAAGGGGTGTGATGAGGGCATCCAGAAAATAGTAAATGTTGGTTACCGTCTGTGGAGTCTGCCTCATTTGTATCTCCAGTAGACAAGAAGTCTTTGGTTGTAATGTTTGTATATACTTTTTGAAAGTAAGTATCAAGAAGGAACCAAGTAAGTTACAAAAAATGTTAAACTATGTAACTTCATGCACATATTTTAAGTGATTGTGTTTACAGAATGATAGCAAGCTGTGATGTTGGACTTCAATATCTGAAGTACAACTGACTCTACACATTCCTTGTGCCTATGAAATACAATATAATCTGTGTATGCAACCGTATTTTCTCTGTCCCATTTCTTGTACCTGTGGAAGACGTTCTGTGATAGAAGTAGCTGTTTAATTAGTTTGTTTTTATTATTTGAGGTATGGCCTGATAATTTGTTTACTGTATATTATCCACTAAACCAAATAATTAATATCACTGAATCTCATGAAACAGGCTTATTCTTCCTACAGTGTCTCTATTCATATCTTGGTAAAGAATAGCTAAATGAACTTTTTAAATGGTCATTTTAATCCTAACACAGAAAAACTTCACCAGCCACTAATTCATTCATCTTCTAAATTCTCCTGCAGCATTTATTCTTCATTTTATATATGAGGAAGTCAAGGCAGAGGGATAGGGAGTTATCTGAGGCACCTTTGAGTTATTTGTGGCACCTTTGTGTGTGCTATGCTGGACTGTATTGCCCTGATGCTGAAGCCAATAGTTATCTAAGGAGGTGCTGTCTTGCAGTCATGGTTGGGCACTTCTCAAGAAGGTGGTCCATGGCAAGTCCTTTGCAGGAGTCTCATGTTAGAAATAAATGACTATGTAATTTAAAAGAAGAGGGAAGAAAAAACCCCAACAAACAACATCCTGTAAACTGCATGAGGCAGCAATTCTGTAAGTAACTAGGGAAGAGTCACCCATATGTTAGAGATATTATTGTAAAAAGTTAAACAATAGGACGTAATTTTTGTAATAACAACAATTTGTTTTCAAGTATTTTAAATACTGAAATAATTTAGACTGCCATTAAAAAATTAAAATATGTTTGTAATTTATGTGTTTCCTTAGGTTTACACTGAACTTTAACAATTCTCTTTTTCAAGGCAACATTACATGTTTACTATTTCACTTGCAGAGTGGCCTGTGTCTGAAGAAAAGTTTTGATTGTCTGCTGGACAAGAACAATTTAATGTTGACTTAAACTAAACATGGGTTAGAAAAGTCACTTCAACTTATTTGGGACATCTAATAGAAGTAAAAGTGATAGTGGTATTGGGATTTTGAAATTTCTCTCATGATGTGGTACTTCTTTGTGATTTATGGAAATGACATTTAGAATGTCAAAACAAAAAGCTGTGATTTTAAATTATGAATCTCCTCGTACTAAGTGTGCTCACCTGTACTTTGCAACGGCAGCAGTTAAACACTTTGAGATTTGAAGTAGACATGAACAGTAGAGACAGATTGAACAGTAAAGACAGATTGATTCATATATAATGGATATCACCTTATGATATCATAAAACATTTACCAAATAAGATCTTTCGGGGGGAAATTACGAAATTAGCCCCTTTTTAATGAGAAGTCAGCCAATTTAAAGATTAAAATAATTAAGTAAGAAGAAAACAAGTTGGTTTAGAATGATTTAACTTTCATTCCTAGGTGGTTCCTTAGTATTTTACAGCATTAGAAATCCATGTGATCAGAGAACTCTTGTGTGTTTTTAAAAATTTGTCACAGAAAAGCCTCGAGTACAAGTTGGAGTTAAAAAAAAAAAAAGGCATCAGCTCAACTGCTGAATCAAAAGAATTTCATCTTTTATTGTGGGTACAGTACAATTTCACCTTGCAGAGGGGGAGGATGGCAAGGGAAGAAAAAGCGTATTGTATTGTTTGTCTAGTGGCAGTCTCTTGCCAGTCATCCACATAAAATACTGATGAACTGAAAGTTTGTCAGCTCTAAACTGAAATCAAAGTGTAATATCTGTGTTGATACTGTCTCTTCTAATGCTTTCAGCTCATTTTTCTCAATCTGGTACACTATTATCTTCAAGATGTCTTAGTGAAATTGAAAAAAATCTTGTTGCAAACCATGGAAGAATTCAGACTATTCTGTGATTTAACAGAAAGACTTAGGAATGGTATTGTGAAAGTATCATGAGACTTCAGTGGGACCTCCTTTCTAGGGACAGGAGTAAAAACTTTTCACATCTGTTGAAAACTTAAACATCTAAGACCATTGCCCTTTCTGTGAGCTATTAGAGCATGAAGTGTACATTAATTTATACCTTTGGGGAAAACTTGTTCTTCCTTTGATGAGGGCTTGCAGATAGGAGAAGCGATAAAGTTCATAGTAAAGGCCCTCCATGAATTGCATCATCTTTTCACCAGCCTCATCATCTGATGCATGTTTGTCATTAAACTGTGATTGTTACTTTTTTTGATATGTGCAGGCTTCTTAAACATGGGTGTTTAGTAAGTCTAGAAGCTGATGAGGGAAACTTTCAAAATAAAAATGTTGGGTTTTCATTTTCCTAGGTATACAAGGAAGGGGTTAGGAAAGCGTTAGAGAAGTTGTATCTTACTTAAAGTCTTCCTACTGTACTGGAACAAACACCATATGCTAATAAATGTGATGGCCTAAAAATACGTTTGAAAGCATTTTGCTGGTGGTTGTTATATTTTAGTGTTTTATGAATATATCAAATCGTGTCTTCAGTTGCTGCCTTCATTCCTGTCTATGAGTGAGGGTCTGGTGGGCAGCTGAGATCCCCAGGCTGTCCCCTGAGAGATGGCTTTCTCAGAGGTGGGCTAGACCCATTGAAGACCCTTGCATTAGAGTGCCCTCAGAAGAGGGGCGAGAGATTGCCCTGGGGCAGGTATGTATGGCAAAACAGAGCGTGACTTACCACCAGAAGGCTGAAAGAACTGGCTGTCTTTCTAAATCTTCCCGAGACTGGAAGGTAGCCAAGCCTAGAGAAAAGACGTTATGGTGTGCGCACACAAGCGGGACACATAGTTAGGGGTGTGAAGTTTATAAGGCTGAGTTTGAGGACTTTGTGGCACAGGCATGTTGTAAAAAATTACAGAGGCATGTTGGTGGTGCCAAGTAGTTAGATTGGGTCAATATGCAGTTATAGCCACGTGGCACCTGTCTGCTCTAAGTGTGTTTCCTTACAGTCTATTGCAGTTTGGTCCTTTTGCAGTCTACATATTCCTCACGAAGGGAAGCAGAGGGGCAGGCACTGATTCTCTTCTCTCTGGTCGCAGTAACAGGACTGGAGGCAGTGTCATGAAGCTGTACCTAGGGAAGGTTTAGTTTGGATATGAGGACAATGTTTTTCTCCCAGAGGTGTTTGAGCACTGTGACAGCGGTAACAGCCCCAAGCATGCCACAGTTCGAGAAGCATTTGGACAATGCTCTTAAGCACATGGTGTGATTCTTGGGGTGTCCTGTGCAGGGCCAGGAGTTCAACTTTCATGATCCTTGTGCATCCCTTCCAATTCAGGATATTTGATGATTTTGTGATTCATAGGTGAAAAGCATTAGTATTGTCTTTACAAGCAGTGGAGTGGGGCTCACAGGATGTCCATCAGACAGGTGGCGTTTCTGTAACTTGTATTTACTTTAGTCTTAAGTGCTGCAGAGCAGGCAGGAGAAAAATGTTTCCTGGTCTATAAGTCTTCAGCTTAATCTAATGAAAAAAAACCCCACCCCAAACATACTGCTCCCCTCTCTATTGTTGTTCTCCCTTCTTTAGATTAAAGTAAACTTTATCTATTCTGAATTATGAGAAGACAAAGTGGGCCTTACCTGAATTCAGATAAAGAATACTTTATTAGAGGTTTGGCAAATCAAAAAAGAGGTCTTCCTTCTGAATTTACACATACACCTTGTATTTTTATGGTTTTAATAATATGTATTTCTCAAGTAAACATGTAAGATATTATATATGTATGATTACCTTTCCCCTTTTATTTTTTATATTTATAGCCTGTAACATAAGTTTTCTTGTTGCCTCTTTTGGGGGCTAGAAGGAGTGGAAGAAAAAGTACCAGAATGGAAATGCTGTTGTGGTGTGTAATGCTTTTACTGTTACTGTTGCTTGCAGCAGTGAAAGCACAGACGGAACTTTTTCGGTTGTCTGTGGTCAGAATAAGTAGCGCTTGTACCATGTATGCTGGTCTTTGATTTTTCTCTTTAGTCATAAACATGATGCTGTTTGCTGTGTGTCACTGAGATTTAGATTTGATAACAGTAGAGAAATGTATTGATAGAAGTAGATGTGACCTATTTAAAGTCCCTTTTAAAATAGTTCTCTAAGTGACTTTAAGTCTTCCATAGAAAAAAGCAAAATTTTAGAGGACATTTACCACTTTAAATACTATGAGAAGGCTGTAAGTGCTTAGTATACCAAGTCAGTCAGGACTGTTTTGTTGGTGGGGGTTTTTTTGAGGGTATGGAACAGGGTGTTCAGTGGAAATCATAGTTTGCACCAGAGCATCATAAACTATGGTGATGGCAATACAAGATGATGTAGGAACAGGTTACCCTTCAAAGAGGATGGGTTCCCATGTACCTGACATTCAGTAATTGAACAGAGGGAATTCTGCTGGCTGAGGGAGGAGGCTGCAATGTGCAGGACAGTGTAGTTTCTCTTTTCCCCTCAGGAGCTTGGATTTCAAAGGATGGCTGTGAAATGTGCTCATGAGAAAGAGGATGTTTGCATTTTACTATTTTGGAGGAACTGCCTTGCTTTCACAGTGAAGTTTAAGGGCTGTGAAGAACATGGAGGCAAGCCCAAGAACAATAATTCAGCCTGTACATATGCTAAAATGTTAGGTTATTCTTCTTAATGTTTATGTATTTAGTAACAGTAGTTTAATTATTACTGTTTTAGTTGAATAGGTGCAGATGTTTCCTCTGCTATTCCTTCTTTACTGGAGAAGTTGAAGTATTGTATTAGGTCCTCTGGAGACTGTTTCCTCCTTATATGTTCCTACTTTACTGTGTGCCTTCCCTGTCTTGCCTGGAGATGAGCAGCCACTGCCTTGTTTTAGAGGGGTTGGAAAAGACTGTGGGTAAATCTCCTGGATATTCTCTAATCCAAGGAATTCTCCAGTAAGCAGTTGATAGCTCTGTTTGGGTATAACTTCAGAAAGAAAATAAATTTTTAAATACAGATGTTACGTGGCAGAATCAAAGAATTGTTAAGGTTGGAAAAGACCTTTAAGATCATCAAGTCCAACCATCAACCTGGCACCGTATTCACCATTAAACCTTGTCCCTCAGGTGCAGTACTCACATGTTTTTTTGAACACTTTAAGGGATGTTGACTCCACCACTTTCTTTGGCAGCTTGTTCCAATGCTATTTCTGTGTAAAAGATTTTCCTAGTATCCAATCTAAACCTCCCCTAACACAACTTGTGGCCATTTCCTTTGGTTCTCTCACTTGTTACCTGCAAGAAGAGACCAATCCCCACCTCATTACAACCTCCTTTCAGGTAGTTGTAGAGAGCCATAAAGTCTCTCCTAAGCCTCCTTTTCCTTAAGTTTAACAGCCCCAGCTCCCTCAGCCACTCCTCCTAAGACTTGTGCAGCCCCTTCACAAGTAAAGTGTTAAGAAAAAAGATGCTTATAGGCCATTTTACAGGTGAACTGCTGCTGGCCTGCCGGGTTTTTTTTCATCTGTTGTAGAGACTGCATGGCATAAAGTCCGCAAAACTTCCATGGTAAAACATTGGCATGTTTTGGCACGTCTTCTTGATAATGGAGTGCACACAGAAGTGAAGATTTGTTTGGCCGTGACCATGCAGGAAAGGCAGGCTTGAGATAGATAAGCTGTCAGCATGAGCAATGCAGCTTTTGCCAGTAAATTCAGTACTTAATTGTCCCACCCTTTTTATGTGTCTCTACAGCTAGAGCTAGTAAAAACTTGTTAAATTGTGAATCCTCCACCAGTCTATATTGTGATGATGGAGAGTGGAGAGTTGGACTGCTGTTTGTAATATTTAGGACCTGCCCTGCTTACATTAGAAGCAATCTTTTACTGCTAAGTCAGTATATATTAGAAAGTAATCTGTAGGAAAAAAAGCTATTAATAAAATATTTGTCTTTTGGACCATCACATTAGCGGTTAGATATAGTCCATGGGGTTGCTGCTACAATGTCTTGTGTAGAAAGCTAATTTGGATCAGGCACACTTCATTATTGTAGGGGTAGCAGTTGTCTGGGATTGCCTGATTAACACTGATGTCGATTCTGATTGATGGACAGCAACCTAGGAACTCTCTTATGGGACAAGTTTGTTGTTTTTTGAACTGAGAACAAACCATCAGCACTCATTGCACTGCCTGATAGTCCATAGGCTTAGTAATGTCTCTCACTCTCTGTGAGCACAAAACACGGTTGCTGCATATGATTACTGTAAAATATAATGGGATGTTTGCTTTTTGGACGACCACATTAGTTTCAGTCATATTTTGTAATCTGTGTTACTCCACAGAGTACATGACCAGAAAATAAATAATTCTAATACTGTAGCTGCGCTGAGACTCAAATAGGAAACTATTTAGCACAGGATGTTTTTACTATTCCAGATACAGTAATTGGATGATATTTTCAGCTCCACCAAATCAGCAATGATTGTACTTTTGCTATGGTGGCAGAGGGTATTAAGATTAGTTTTAATCGCTTCCACTCCACTGTTAGGATACTGCTAGCATCAAAGTTGTAGTTGTTTTGAATCAGAGTTTTGAAAAAACTTTGGATCAGCGAGTTAGTACTTGTTAGTAGGTATCCCTGTGTGTTTTAACAGGGTTTCCAGTAGCAATAACAGAAGAAGATGATTCAGGATAGTCTTAGAATATCCTGTTCTCTCCTAGGACTAGCTAAGAAATAAAATTGTATTGTAGCAGCACGTCGGTAAAACATTAACTTTTTTCATGCACAGTGATTTTTAATTGTCAAGTTATGTCTTGCTAGGAAGGTATTAATAGAATTTCTGTTTTCCATACCGTTTTGTCTGTGTTTTGTTAGAGGTATGTCAAGAAATTTAGCATTCCTTTGAAGCCTATTTGCAAAATAGACTTTTTTCATTCTTATCTGGTGTGATGTCTTTTATTGCAGAGATCACTGACAGCACATGTTGTTTTATAAATGTTTTCACTTTGCAACTACAGTTTTCTTAGAGGGCTTTGATTTACTAAGGTATCAGTTATTTCTAAACAGCATCATATTCCCCAAAGTATTTTAAATTTAGTACTAAGCATTTTCATATAGTACAGTAAAAGTCATATGCATCTTCAAGATAGTAGTTTCATATGAAAGGCAAGGGATCATCATTCACAATGAAGGAGAAGAAACTGACTGGTAAAACAGATTTTTGAAGGAATTACATGTGTGAACATAGTCTTGAGGATGCTTCTGTACTTTAGCGACTATAGGAAAAAATACCGTACAGCTGTAGTGTTTGAATGTAGGTATTACCGGCATTTGGTTGGAGTTTTGCAGGTGGCATTGATTCCTGTTTACTCTGAAGTTTTCACTGATACGTGAGCTTTCTGTATGGACAATATCTGAAAGGTATTTACAGAGCTCTAGAGAAAATGAAGCATGCTTCAGATCAAGGGAGCACCAACAGAGGCATAATGGTGAATGTGTTGGTGAGACAAGTTGAGAATTGCAGGGGTAAAGCAACGTATACAGATGTGATGCAGAAATTTTCTGAATTATTTGTTTGGAGGGTAGTCAAGATGAGTAGTTAATTCTAAATAATCCAGAGGGATGATGAATCCTTTCATTAACCTTTGAAACAAGGAATAGTGGAGTGATTTCAACATGTGATGGCTTTTAACACCCTTCAGACTGTGCCATCATGAAAGATACAAGTTGAAAATGAGTGATCTCTGTGGCATTGGCAGGGCTGCTGCCAGAACCAATGCTGTAGTCTGGCTTCTGTTTTAAAAGAATTTTCTTTGGTCGCAGGTTGCTATTTTAACTTTTCCAAAGTGAATATAATAATTTAACAGGGCTGCAATTGAGGATATTCTGTAATGATTTACCTAAAGTGAAATCATCCATTGTACGGAGATCATACTGGAGAGGTTTGTATTTTGGAGTCAGTGGCAACTGACTGAGCACTTGCTTTACTGTTAGACAACTTAGTAAACTGAAGTTTTACTGGAAAATTTAAATAAAGTGTGGTTGTCATACATCTTTATTAAAATATGGAAAAGACCAGGGAATCTGGAAAAAATACCCATAAGGGAAATTAAAGTGGTCCTGGTAAAAAGGACCTTGTTTTTGTTTTGTTTTGTTTGGTGCTGATGTTTAAATTTGAAAAAGTTAGCTGAGTCATGTCACATACTTTGCTGCTCTTCCTTCATACTTAAAGCTCAGTATTGGCTCAAGTTGCTGCTCTGCTGAGGAAGTGACACTCAGCTGCTTTCAGTGCTTAAGTACAGTTGATTGTGGTTCAATCCTTGTTCAAGCAACAGAAAGGCTCTCCTCGTTAACCTCCTTCCCTGCCACTCACCCTCGCTGGATTAATCCCACATCCTGTCCATCTTGCTACTTCACGTAACCGGCCTGGTTTGAGACAGCTCTCTGTGCTTTCGGCTGCAGAGAATGAGCTTAGCTCTGAACTTGTAAGCAGCTGTGAAACACAGGCAGCTTTGATTTTAATTTTTCAAGTCTTAGTGATATGTGTTTGGAACCTTAAAAATAAGTTGGAATTCTAGAAAAGTGAGGTGTTTGGTTTTTTTTTTTTTTTGCAGTCTAGAAACAGTTTCTCCAACAGTGTTTTCATTTTTTATTTCCTTGGATGTTGTTGGCTCTTACTGACAGTGCAAAAGCATATTACCATGCTGGGTAGCCTGTTGAGCTGCAAATGATTTTAACTCTTCAGAGTTCCTGAAGAATTTCTGTTTTGCTCTAATAAGCTGCGATCTTTAGGAGTGTCCTGCATTGTGATATTGCATGTTAATAGCATTGATTAACTGTCAAGCAGTGGGAACTGATGAGAAAATGTCCATTGTAAAATTAAATGGTATTACTGAAGGCTGTGCCATGCTGCTGGTTAGGGAGGTGACTAGCCCCCGTAGTCGCTGGTAGGAGTATTAATGCGAGCTCCAGGTTTTTTCGCATGATTAAAACGGGCCATCTGTTCTTTGTTAAATGTTTACAAAAACAGCTTTTCTCTAAAAGATTTACAGAGATGTGGGTCTAGTAAACAAAGCAATATTTTTGACCACCTTTTTCACCTTATTTCAAATAATACAAAAAATAATTCTGCTGCAATATCAAATAGGATGAATACCTATTTGTTTTTAATCTTCACTGGTTTCTTTCCTGTGGAAGATTAAATTCTATACCAACATACTAAATTATGGCTTTGTTATTACTAAAAACAGCAGGAGAAGTGATTTCTGTGAAGTATGCAGATAATTTTTTTCAATATTTTGGTAAAACTTGTAATACATATATTTTTAAAATTTTATAAATGGGAAATGGAGTTCTTTCATTAGAAATTGTGACCCTCTAACTAGACCTAATCCTTTGTAGATTTAAAGTATATTTGAAATAATTCCCTGTGGTAGACTTAATCTAATATTTACTAGTGAAAGCCTGTTGTTCTTACTTTTCTCCCTGCTTAAGAAAGAGCAGACAACTGGTTTGGGGTAAGAAAATGCATCTTTCGAGCTGCTTCCCATCTCTTCTTCTCAGTAGATTTGTGCTGCTCCTACACAGCTTCACACTAGGGAGCAATGTGGGGTTGTCGGTTAGGGATAAACCATTTTAGCATATTGCGAAAGTGTAGCCATGGACTTCGTAGAAAAATAAAAGTACTCACAACTATCTCTTTGAAAGAGTATTACAATTTAGAAAACCACATATAAGTGACTTACAAAATGTGCCAAACTGCTAGGGGAGCGGCATGTGGCAAAAGTAACGTAATTTCAACTAGCCGGAAATACAACCAAAGCCTAATTAGGGCAAAGTTGGCTTTTGTAGCTTAATGTTTCTGAGATTGTAAAAGGCAGTAAGTTTGGGGGGGTTTACTTGATTCAAGCATAACATTTAAGTCTAACATACTGTCTAAGTTGTTTTAGAACCTGAGAATGATTCTTGTGGGTAAGGTTTTCGAGGAGTAAGAATCTGAATTTTCATAGGATGAGTGAGTTCCTGGGTACTGCAGTGTGGCAGAAATCACTGCCATTTTCAGTGTTTTACCTTCTGGCCAGACCTTCCGTTGAAACTACGAATGTCAAATCATGAAGGGCTGATACTGTTCTTGTGGAGATTAGGAAAGCTTTGCTTTCAGATTTTCCTATGACTTTGCTGAAAGTTGTTGTTCAGACTTCTAAAACAAACAAAAATAACCCACAAGTCTTAGAAAGGAGACTAGAATTAATTTTTCTTGAATACTGAATCATGTATAAAACAGAATATTGATTTCAGTGACACAGTCATACCACTAATGAAGGTGCAACCTTGAAAATTTTATAGAACTAAATTTACATGGCATTGCTGGATTTCTTGTGGGCTTTAATATTTGTTGGCTTGGCTGTTTCATAAGCTCAAGAGTAAGAAAAATAAATTAAACTACCGATTCTGATTCGTTCTAGAAAGTTGTGCCTTATGCATAAGCTGCTAGATAGTTATAAAAGTCTCTCTTAATATGGCAAACAAATAATGTAGTGCCAAATACAAGGTACTTGCTCAATAAAAAATATACAAATATTGGGAAGAAAATCTTAGACTTCTTAAATGTAAGACACAGGAGGATTGTGTATTTCAGTGGACAGCTCAGTGAAGAAATTGGTGACACTTGCACTTGAGGTTTCTGCAAAATGTAGGATGCATGAGATATGAAATGGCAGATAATATAGAAATATACTGACTACCTTGCAAAAATGTATGTTAAAAGTACTGTTCTGAAAGCCTAGGGGTGAGAAGTACTTACAGGCGATCTGTGTAATATTCAGTTGTTTTCCTACCTAAGTGTTAGACAGTACAAGTACAGAACAGTCTGAGGCAGAGAGAAGACAGTTTTGTTCTGCATTACAGAACAAATCTGAGACATTCAATTCAGTCAACGAAATTCAGAACCAATTAGAACAGTTTAAAAGGTCTTTATTTTATGTAATGCATAATTGGACTGCAGAACTCGTTGTTACCACTGACTTTCTGGGATCATTGTTTTCTGTACAGATACCAGTTTTTGTGAACTTTCTGGCATGGAGATGTAAGTGTCGATGGTGACTTTGGATTTCTAGAACAGATGTTGCGTCTTACTTCAGGATGTCTAACATGAGATGGGCTTGAGGTGGGGCTGATTGATGTCGGTGCTAATGCAGTGGGTGCATCATGTTTGCATTAGAGCTGAGTTTCCACTGCAACTTAGACCCTGTTGCACAAAAAAGTATCTTAATAAACAGGTGGACAGAAACATGTAGAAGTCACCGTGGAAATTCTTGGTTAAGCCAAAGAGACCTAGACCTTCAGTCTGTCACTCAGGCCTTCCTTCTTGTTCCTGTCGCTTCCATTAAGAACTCCAGTGTCTCCCAGACAGCAGAGAAAATTTTTTTCAGAACCAATTAGAACAGTTTAAAAGGTCTTTATTTTATGTAATGCATAATTGGTCTGCAGAACTCGTTGTTACCACTGACTTTCTGGGATCAAACCTCTCCCAGACAGCAGAGAAAATTTTTTTCTTCACTTCTCGACAGCCTTGCTCCTTCTGCTGCTTGGTTAGCTTCTGAGTATGTTTCCTAAACCTTAAGTGCATTTCTGTTTAGATCCATGTGGCTGAAGTATATGTCTGTGTATGCCCATCAGGTCTCCTTATGCTCAGGAATTGGGTTTGTAGTCATACGTTTGCATGCTTGCCATTTCTAAGTGCAGTTTGAATAAAAAGTGGAGAAAAGGAACTGTGAAGAACATTACAATTACAGAAGCACTGCTATTCCAAGAAGTAAAATTCTCATGTGCTATAAACCTTTCCCCAATTCAATGGATGAAACATCTCAGTGGCTAGACTTTGACGCCATGGCTAAAGGGGATTCCACCTCGAATCAATCTGTCTTAATTTTTAGTGAAGAGAAAAGGAGGAGAAACAAAGAAGGTGGGAAAATGATCTGACTGTATATGTATGTCCAAGAAAGGCATGAGTACAGTGTCACGTTATTACTTTTCTTCTTGCAAAGCCCTGTTGTCCTGCACTTAAAACCGCAGGTAGGCAGCAGCAGGTCAGAGCTTTGATATGCTGCAAAAGTCATAGTAGAGTTTACACATCTTTTCACTGCAGGTTCATGGATCTTTGTGTAGAACAGAACCATTAAGATGAAAATAGTTTTCAATATATCCAATATATTTTTAGTTCAGGCATTTGACATTTGTGTAGTTCTACATGGGTTTTCCTGTAGTTTATAAGTCTGGCATAAATCTGATACACTATAGAGACTTTGAAATAGGATGTTTATGCAGGTTCATAAACACTTAAGGTATTTCTTTATGCAGTTTGGAGCAGGAACAAATCTGTTTTCAGTACAAGTTGGGAGCTGTGGATCTTTGACATAAAATGTAACATTTTCAAGTGGCTTAATCCTTCACATGCTGATCAAAATACCTCCTGTTAGAGCTGAACCAATGTAAATTGCCTTGATTAATTTTTTATCAATTCAGCCTATGAATATACTTTATTTTCCTTTGAATGTCTAGAAACAAACTTTAACAATTTTTTCCCTAAAGGATGAAATTCCAGTGCAGCTGAATAATTTGTAACAAGATATTAATTCTACTAACAACTATTTTGAAATATCTGAAACAACATTTGCTTTCTTTTTGCGTCTAAATGTTGAAGACTAAATATTTTCTATATTTCCACTTTGTATACCAGCTTTAGAATAATTTTACCCTTGATATATCAAGAATTTCTGGTCATTTTGCTACTGTTTTGACTGCAAAAAGCTTTGTTCTTTCCTGTTTTACTGCACAACATTTCAGATATGCTGAATCTTGTTAATAGGCTAATTTTTTGCTTGGTATTTTCTTCCTCTGTTACCTTATGCTCCAAAAGAGCAAAGTTTTAGAAATCAAAGTTGCAAATCTACAATTTTATTTTTATTTATCTCTCTCAGCATTCTCCGTCGGAACCCTTTTTGGAGAAACCAGTGCCGGATATGACTCAGGTTAGTGGACCGAATACCCAGCTAGTGAAAAGCGATGATTATCTGCCGTCAATTGAGCCGCAGCCGCAGCAAGAAAAAGAAAAAGAAAAACAATCATATTGCTGCAGAAGGTCCTAGTAAAGGTTTTGGTAAGGAAGACTTTCCTGGGGGACTTGACAGCCAGAATCTAGGCAGAAACTCAGTGGATTGCTCCCAAGAAGAGAAGAAGAAAAAGAAAAAGCCCAAGGCAAAAAAAGAACCGAAGGATCCTAAAGAACCCAAGGAAAAGAAGGAACCCAAGACCCCCAAAGTCCCTAAGACCCCTAAAGAGCCAAAGGAAAAGAAAGCAAAAAATACCACGCCAAAACCCAAGACCAGCAAAAAGGCTAGGTAAGTCAGGAAACTTCTATATGCGATCACAGAAAAACTGTGTGTTTGTGGGATTTCTAGAGCATCTGTGCTAAATGGCGTGGGTGGAGAGGAAATCTTGTTTTGTCATTTGCCTTCTACCATCTACAACATCATGTTTTTGAGAAGCTTGGGCACATTTCTCTCGTTTGACTTTCCTGTTTTTGGCTTCACAGTTATTTTAAGCAAGCTGGAAAGGTAGAAGGTTAATTTTTCCTTTCAAGGCAGAAAAGTTTCTGGACGTGTTAGATTTCAAAACTGACTCTTTCTCTTCTCATTCTCAACACTAATGTAGCTTTGACCAAATTCAGAGATGAAGGCTTAGAGTAAAAAGGTTTGATGATGGTTTTTATCTAAATAAAGAAGTTAGATACTTCACATTGTTGTAAGCTGTACAACCCTTGCAGACACTATTTTATACAAATACAACCCATGGTCTATAAGCTCTGCTGTTAAAAAGGCATTTTATATGGATATTGATGGATCCTCACTGTAGGGATTGTATTCATTTTGCTGTTTCATGTAAAGACAATTTTCCTAGCAGAAAATCTTTGTGGATGGACCAGATGCTTCAACCTCTTTTCTTAACTGTTTTTATTCAGCCTTGTGTCCCTTTATCAGGATAGGCTTAAAATGCTATAGAGTAGTACGAGAAAGAATAAACTGCCGTTACACATGAGTAAATATGTCACAGATAATAACACAGATTCTTTCCTTGCCCCTCAACTCCCTAAATGCTGTGGTTATAAATGCCTACTTGAAAGAAAACAGAGAGGAAAAAGACATTAAAGCTCAGGTTTTTTTTTTTCATTTGTACCTAGAATTTCTTACAACTGTTCTGAATTTGTTCCAAACATCTGAATCTGTTTTTCAAGATGTGGCTAGTGTTATAAAAATATAACTTCCAGATGGAAGCACAGCCAGACTTTGTTAATCCAAATCAGTTTGCAAAACCTATTTGTATTAGGGTCTAAAAATTGTAGTTAATGAATCAGCTTTGCATATATTCTACAAGACTATTTATTGAGTAAGTGTGATACAGCTACATGGCTAAACAAGGCATGGACACTAAGATGTCACTTGCTCCTTTAGCAAGACAGAGACAATGTTTCCTGAAGAACTTAAAAACACTGTCTTGTAAAATGAAGTGTTGTCATGAATAGGTTATATTACCTGATCAGTAAATTACAGTTGATCAGTCTATCCCTATTGCAGAAGTTATTCTGGCTGTGTCCTAAGTGTGGAGTTGACATACATGGCAGCTTAGAAAAACTCTTCAGTTGTATATCCCCCAGTATGTATTTCTGACACCAAAATAATGTATCAGTTAAAATAACCTTTTCACAGAATCACAAAGTGGTCGGGGTTGAAAGGGGGCCCTGGAGATCATGTAGTCCAACCCCTCTGCTAAACAAGGTTCACCTACAGCAGGTTGCACTGGATCACATCCAGGTGGGTTTCTGATAACTCCAGGGAAGGAGACTCCATAACCTCTCTGAGCAGCCTGTTCCAGTGCACTGTCACCCTCAAAGTAAAGTTTTTCTTCATGCTCAGATGGAACTTCCTGTGTTTCAGTTTGTGTCCACTGCCCCTTGTCCTGTCAGTGGGTGCCACTGAGCAGTGTCTGGCCCCATGGTCTTGACACCTGTCTGTAAGCTATTTGTATACATTGATAAGATCTCTTCTCAGTGTCTCCTCTCCAGGCTAAACAGGCCCAGCTCCCTCACCTTTCCTCCTAAGAGAGATGCTGCAGTTCCCTAGACTCACAGGTTTCAAGGTTGACCAGGCTACAACATATATGGTATTGAGCATCTCCTAGCGATTTCTGCCACCAAAAAGTAAAAAACTTTCACTGCAGGACTTCTCAATTAGTGCAGTTTTACAGAGACTTGACTACAATGAAGCTTTGTTTAATAAACCTTGGTTAAAAGGAATCTGCCTCTAAAACATGCATGGGTTCCTTGTGGCTGTGCTGGACATCAGACCTCCAAGCTGGTCTGTCCCATCCACTCAATCCTGATATCTCCGCATGTGTCTTTAAATCTTGAGACACGCCGTGCAGATTAAAGGAGCTGTGGGACATGCCATGCAATTAAAGGAGCAGTGTCTCCTTCGATGGAACAAATCACTGCTTTCTTAGATCTATTTGTAGGAGTCTTTATCTTATTTTCCATGCAATGACTCTCATCTCTGGGTGGCCAGGTGACTTCTAGTAAGTATTAAGCTCTGTTGTCTTACTTGTGAGGGAAACGTGTTTGGAGCAGCATTAAGTGCATTCCATGTTCCTTACGCTTGCTCAGGGATGTGGAGAAAGTCCTACTTTTGCCATAATGGGCTTGTGTCTCTTACTACCAAACACTCTCTTGAAAACAAGGCTGTTCTCATTTTGTGGTCTTGTCAGCTTCAGTATCAAGCTTCTTTGAAGAACTTAGAGACTGTGTTGGGATGCTGTGCTGCCAAAGAATTTTAAATCGGTGGAAGAAATTGCTTGCTTTGGCAGCATCACAGACTAGGGAGCCTGTCCAGTGACAGATCATTGAATCAAGTTTTTAAATAAATCAACAGTCCAAATGTTTAATCATATGAGCCACAGTATTTCTGTGGCACTAACTCTGGAAAGGAAATATTACAGTAACTGGAATGAGTGAGATTAATGAATATTAATATAGATTATGGGTGATTATGTAGAAATAAAATATTTTGATGGAGTAAGACTCTGCATGTCTTTACTACTGCTGCTTATATTGCTTGGTATTTTGCTTCTAAGCATTGAAAGGAGTAGTGTGATTTTTTAGATTTCTAAAAGCTGTGCATAACTAATGGTTCTCATTCCTGAATAAGCTGATCAATTTCAATAGAAGAGTTTTGCAGTCATGTAAAATTCAGGTAAATAAAGTTAGGTATTTATTGAAGAGCAACAGCTTTTGGATAAAGCACATAGAGTCCTTGATTAGTTAATTTTGACACAGGCTGTATTTGAGTATACACATAGAGAAAATATCTGGTATTTAATTATCTTAATTGTTTTGTAATTTAATATATCTCATAACCCTGTTATTTTACTTCCAATTTTGACTAAAAGTATAATCCCTTTTATGTAACAAACAAAAACAAAATCCCAGAAATTTTATCCTTCACATCTCTTATCTTTGGTGTAATTTGTGACAAAGTGAGCAACCTGCCTCACTGCACTGCACCTACAGGTGAGGGGCAAGTCACATTGGAGAATGGAACAAGCTGATTCATTTCATGCTTGTTTGAATTGTATGTCCTGTAGCATCTTAAAAAGAAAGAAAACACCCAAACAGGCTGCTAATACGTTACACTGCATAGTGAAAGAAAGATCATACATTAATATTGTACTCTTACACTTCTAATGGATATTAGCCAAATACAGAAAGACAAATACAGTGGTGACTAGAAGAAAAAATTGCAAAACAGATCTCATGTGGACTGAATTAGTTGAGTTTGAAAGAAAAATGTAGGTACACCTGGGATCCCAAGTGAAGGGGTTTCATTAAATTGTGTGGGTTCTAAATGTTATGGAGCCAGCTTCAGGCACGTGCAAGGCAGGCAGATTTTTCCAAAAGTAGATGGACAGGGAAAGGCAAGTAATCCTGCTGAACTGCAAAGTCATGGCTCAGATGTCTGTTCCTCCTGTCCCTGTCCCTGGAGGAGATGAGGACCACCTGTTTGAGAAGATCACACTGCAGCACAGCTGATATCTCTCCCGCTGCTTTGTATGAAACCCTGGAGAGTGGCCACCAGTTATGGTGGGAGAAGCAGTACTATTTGCAAGGGCTAAATGGAAGCTCTTTGCAGTAGTTCTTTCCTCATCCCATCTCCTTAAAGCAGTGTGCCGTGCTTTGCAAGGCTGTTCATATCTGCTTCCTCCCCTCCCCGTGGTAGGGAACACTCTTCATCCTTCACACACAGAGCAGCACCCTGGGATGCAGAGTAGGGCAAATGGGTTGCTGCTTAAAAGGGGAGTGCTAAACACGAGCATAATTACAGCTTTTAGAGGGGAGGTGGAGAAGGGCTTTTTTGGTGCACAGATTGCCTGTTTGTTGTATCGGAAAGGGGATGGCTCCTGGCCACGGAAGTGGAGAGGCTGCTGTGTGGGGGAGCAGTGCGGACAGCAGGACGCAGCACCCTGGGGAGCTGGAGGACAGGAAGAGAGGTCCCGAGGCAGTGGTGGTAGTTTCCACTCGCAACGTCAGATCATCCTGAACAAGGCAGGAAGGGGCTGCCTGTGGGAGAGAACAGGAAATCATGCGAGATTTCCATGCATAGGTCCACTGAGACTGTTCCTGTTCACACCTGTCCTCATCTCCCTTTTGAACCAGCCCAGTTGCCTGATATTTACCTTTGTCTGTGCTGCCAGCAGGCCTTGTAGGCTTCACTGTTACCAAAGATTTTTAGTAATTTGGCTGACTTTTCAGGCTGGAAAAAATGTTTGTTTTCCTAATGTTTTTTCTACTTCAGTGATGTATAAAAATTGCTTTTAAAAAAAAAAAAGTTTTGATTACTAGCTTTAAAAAACAATTTTCCTTGGATAAGGCAGTGCAGCAAGTCTCACCTCACTGACATTTTGAGAGGGTGAGATTATTTTTAAAATTATTTTAATACTCCCAGTGGATACCTAATGTTTGTTTAAGCCAGATTCCAATTATGAATCTGTCACAGGACTACATTCCCAAATAGTAAAATAGGAAACAGGAATCAGCAATCCATTTGACTTACCTTAGATCATAGAATTGTAGGAAAAAATCATCCAAATTGTGATAGTTGTCATAAATTATACCAATAAACGGATCTATCCATTACCCAGATCAGACGAAGTAGTTACACAGTGTAAACATATGGGCTAATTACTTCCTCTTAATCCTGCAAACTATGACATGATTTTGGGGTTATTTTTGAGTCAGTTGGTTCCTGGAGTTTCACCTAGCTCTGTAGGTGGCTGCTGGGCTAATTGACACACCATACTTCGTCAGAGTTTGGATACCATTCTCAAATTGTAATTCAAGCTTTCTTTTCAGTTGTCCTACTTAATGTTTTCCTCTTCAGCCTAGTTTTCTTCAGGTTATTTGCTCATCTGACCCTTCTGCAGGTTTTCTTACTGATCCCCTTTGGACAGTATGCTGTGCAGTCCTAGGGGGGTAAGAGGATGGAACCAGAAAGTGGTATCGGACAACTAGATTGTAAAATGTCTAATAGGAAATGTCTGTATTTGTATCACTTGAATTGAGGGGCTAGTTTAACTGACAGTTTTGAAATACTTCAGTGGGGTTAAATACTACTTCAGTTTCTCCCAGATTTGTAGTTCTTGTTTTGGGACTGGACCCTATCTTGTCTCTAGTGGAACTTGGCTAAATTTTGCATTCATGCATGTGTAAAAGCAAATATGAGAGAAAGTTGTCTAAACGTGTATATTGCAGTTCACCTTCCTTGTTGCTGGGTTTGGAAAGCACTATCAGATGTGCGCCCAGAGTTGAACATTGACAGGGAAACCTAATGGCAAAGTCTCTAAGAACAGTCTGTAAGTACCTGCCTGTACTTTCATGTGGAAAGGTAATTCTGTTCCAGGCTAACACTGTTCCTGAACGGCCTGGGGATGATCAGCCAGAAAGTTGAAAGGCTGAGTCAAAAGTGGGTACACTTAATTGTCAGGAACAAATCATTTAGGCTCTGTGGGAAGATGGAGAGGAACAATAGTTGCTGGCAATTCCCGGAAGCTGATGCTCCAGCTGGCCAGGTAAAGCTCCTCGGTGTGTGATGCACTGGGAAGCACTGTGTCACCTTGCTCAGAGGGATGGTGCTGTTCTATAGTTTATTGCTATTTCAGCTTATTTTTTCTTTCCCTTTCCTTCAAGGAAACCGTAGCTGTGCATTTAAAAAGAGCAATTCTGCTGCTGAATTTAGAACTTAAAATTCCCGGTGGAGCTGCACACGGGCTTTGTTCTCCCCAAGCTGGTGGCTCTTTCATGTGTCTGTTTATAAGCGGCCTAGCAAGGGATTTGATGTGAAGCTGTGTCCGAATCGCTTCGGTCGCGTCTCCGTTACCGAGAGTGACTGCGCGGCTCTGGGCTATCTCTAGGTCAAAAAAAATACTCGCGGCTCGGCGGGGGAGAGGTCTCACAGGGGCCAGAAAGCAGCCCGTGCCGGGGCGGACCTGCTCGCAGCGCCGGGCTCTTTGTCTGCGCCCGCCCGGCCGCGCAGCGCGCTCGGTGGGTCGGCGGGCCCTCGTTAGCGCTGCCCGGCCTTTCAGCGGGCTGGTGTGTTATCCCGCCGGGCCCACGCTATTCTTCCCGGCCTTAAGCCTGTTATCCACAGGCGGCCGTGTACCCGCGGCGCGGCGCGGCGCCCGAGCGGAGCTGCGCCCCGCTCCGCATTACGGGGTCAGGAGCGGCGGGCTGCCAGCGCGCCTCACCTGGCGGCGATCTTCACCTTGCACTGAAAGGAGTTCAAGAAACGCCTGAAGCGCGTTTGGTTTTGTTTGGTTGTGCGTTTGTTTTTGTTGTTTTAGTTTGGTTTTGTGGGGTTTTTTTCCTTTTGTTTTGTTTTGTTTGTGTGTGTGTTGCTTCCCCCCCC
>VWZG01011253.1:279522-293014 GCA_013396735.1 Grallaria varia | reverse complement strand
GGCAGGGAGGGACGCGCGCTGCGCCGCCCGGCCCCGCCGCCGCTCGGGGCTCGCCCTCTGCCCGCGCTTCTCCCGCCCTGCCAAACTCTTCCCCTCGCCCCCCTGCACTTACTGCCGCGTCAAACTTCACACACACACACACACACACCCCTCCCCCGCCTTTTTATTTATTTATTTAAATTGTCGTGCTTTGAGGTGTTCTCTTTCCGAACTGTGTTGTGTTAATTCCACGGCAGCACGGAATGGGTAGGGTCGGAAGGGACCTCTGGAGATGGATCTCTCCCAACCTCCCTGCCAGGGCAGGGGCACCTTGACAGGTTACACAGGAACGCACGCACGTGCGTTTTGAATGTCTCCAGGCAAGGAGACTCCACGACCTCCCCGGGCAGCCTGTTTAATGCTCTGCCACCTTTGGTGTACAGAAGTTCTTCCTCGTGTTGAGGTGGAACTTCTATTTTTGTTTATGGCCATTGCTCCCCATCCTGTCTCTGGGCACCACTGAAAACAGTGTGGCACCATTCTCTTGACACCCACCTTTGAGATAATTCTGTGATTCATTAATAGATATAAATGTTAGAGTTGGAAAGGACCTCTGAGATCGTCTAGTCTGTCTTCTCTAAACACGCCCATCTCCTGCAGTCTCTCCTCCTAAGAGAGATGCTCCAGCCCCCTGATCATCTTCGTGGTCCCCCACTGGGCCCTCTCCAGTAGCTCCTTGTCCTTGTTGTACTGGACACAGTACTCCAGATGTGGCCTTACTATCCTGGAGTAGAGACAAGATTGCAGTAATAAAATTTCATGTTCAAAACTCAAAGCTTTCTCACATGTCAATTTCTATTTTCATTTTTTATCTTTTTTTTTTTTTTTTTTGAACTTTGAAGTTTAAAGGCTGCAAGGACAGAATAACTGTGCAACCAAGTTGTCCCAGTCCCAAAGAGACATGTGGCCGTACTGGGAAACTTAATTTAATTTAATTTAGAATTACAGCTCCAAAATACACTGTTAGTGGGCTAACAAACAAGCTTATATCTGAATTTGAAATGAGAAGTGACAAATCTGAAGATTATGAAGGAAAAACAAACCCCATGCAGCGTCCTGGGTATGAAATTAAAACAATGAGTATGCAGAAGCCATGTAAAAGTGTCTGATCCACTGCTTGGCAATCTGGGCTTGCCCTCTGTCAGGTACCAGCACACAGCTCTGCTCTCAGGTGTTGCAGCACCCTCCCACAGCAAGCCCTTCTCATTGGTAATCGGCTGGGGCAGGGTTGACCACAAAAAACTAACAAAAACTCACCTCAGATTCAAAGGCCAAATGTGCTTAAAAATTCTAACTTCTACCATCGATCTTCTTCATCGCCATTAAAAAATTTCAGCCCCGCAATGCTGCAGGTCTTCTCAGTGTGAGCAATTTGGTGATGGTCTGTTTAAAGCTGGATTTTTATACACGTGTCCTCACCGATTTCCAAGCTTCTGAGTCCAGCCAGAGACGTGCTGTCCTGGCTCCTCAAGTGGTGAACATTTTCATGGGGGAGGAGAGGAAGAAACAACTCCCAAACCATTTCTCTACCCTCAGTGGATATAGCTTTCTAGTGTTGTGTCGATGCTGAGGTACCAGCTGGGCTTTCCCCCCTGCCCCCCCTACAAGCTACTTGCATGCATGGAAGCTGTATGGGTGCCCTCAGAGCGGACTCAAAAGTGCCCTTCCTGCTTGGAAATAACATGGATTGTAGAAGAAAATAATTTTCTTATTCAGTCCTTTGTTTTGGTAATGCCTACTCTGCTTCTGCTTACCTGGTTTGCACAGTTAATATCAAGACAAGCACGTGCATAATCCTGTTTCTCTTCTCATGTGTCAGGTTACCCAAACACCACTTTCAGAAACTGCAGGTTCTGAAGAGAGCAGCTCTTCCTTTCCAGTCCCGTTTTTAGTTTCCTGTTGAGTACACACCCAGTGTTGCTGTCTAAGGTATTGAAGGAAAGAAGTGAGGTATCTGTTGTTAAGGATTGGGAAATGTGTAGTGATGGGCCATGCATCACTGATTTTGCAGTTATGTTGAAATACTTAAGAAAGGCTGTTGAAAATAATGAAGTTACTGAAAACAAATACCTCCCAGATTAGCTATTTTCTTAAGCACCTCTTGCTTATATTTTCTTTTTTAAAAATACTGATTATAAATATCTCTGTTTCAGTAATAAGAAACAAGATTCAGAAACGAGTGCTGCGAAGAAAAAGGTTAACAAGGGAAAGGAAGGTTCTGAAAACTCAGATTTGGAAAAAACTCCACCACCATCACCTCATCCTGAAGATGAAGATGACCCAGGGGTTCAGGTAACGCTATTGTTCAAGTTCAGTGTATGCTTTGACAAGTTAGATACACAAAACAGTAGTTCTCGTGGTCTTTGTTACAGAAATACAGCTATTTGGGTAATTTTTGTGTTGTTTATAATCAAGGTGAGAACTGGAATTCTCTGTGGTGAATATTTCACGAAAACAAGTGCTTCCCAACGTAATTCTGCTTTGCAGTCTTGTTACCTGCACATATGTGTGCAGTGCTGTTGAGTTTTCACACATTCTCTTCCATCACTGTTGCAGTTATGGTGCTGAATTTTCTGCTCTGTAGACTTAATGTACCAGTACGAGGTCTTGCTTATAAGCCAGGTGTTTCATCTTGCATTCACTTCGCAAACCTTCTGAAATCAAGAATGAGACAGGGCAAAGCAGAGTGTTTGGAAACGTGCGTGTCAGGGACTTGTATTTACACTGCTTTAGTGGATGAAGGGTCTCTTTGCAGGACTGCCAGTTGTGGGCTAACACTGATTAATTTCTCTTCACTGCACACCTATCACTTTCTGTCCAAACTTCGTTTCATGTAAAGAAAATCTGGAAATAGAAGCATATATGACAAGTTTTGCATGCTCTATCATTAGGCATGTTAAGAATCGGTCAGCTCCTGGCTCACTTCTGCTGACAGTGGTTTGCGTCCGGACTAAAAGTAACAATCCCCTCATGAAGAGGCAAATTGTGCTGGAGAAAGTAGGAGATTCCCAAGTAGTCATAGTGGTGTAATTGAAAACTGCTGCATTTGTCCATTGCACATCAGGTTGTGGATGTGTTGCTTCTGGTTATGAGAGATGTGCAGACTGATGATCACTTGAAAATAGTCAAAGCAGGCTGGTGAAGGTGTTGACAAACAGTGGTGTCCTACACAAATGTGGTTTATGCCTTTCCTCTTATATTCTGTAGAAGGATGTAGGCTAATATAAAATGTGAGCTATGCAGGATATTTTAGTTAAAAACAAAAACAGCAAACAGAAAAGTGTGTTCTTTCTGATTTGTTCAGGCCATGTATTCTGCGTTAGAAAAGTTGAGTTACACCATGCAGATATTAAAATGTTTGAAGAATTAAATTTTTTTTCCTTGGCTGCAAATCTCTCTCAGCATTATTAATGACATTGACAAAAGATGTAAAAGAAACTTCGGAGCGGATGGGTTTTTTGGGGTTAATTTGCAGATTATATTCTGTTTTCAGTTCAATGTCTGTGCATGTTTACTTGTTTTCAATGAAGTGGAATGAAAACTTTCTCTTTGTAAAACTGAACTGGTGATAGACTTTGTTTGAATTTTATTTTTTTTCTAAATAGAATTGTTAGGGTATTTGCATCACTTTTTAATTAAATAAAGTATTTCAGGTAACTTTTTGTTTTCTTAATACTTCCTCATACTGTGCATGGTATACTGCACCCGTACTTTTTTGCATAAGCTTAGGGAAAGATTCCAACAATGTGTGCTAGGACAGCTAGAATTAATAAGCTTGTTGTGCTTTTCCCAACTAAGAGAGTTGTTATGTAGTTGTCTAAAACACAGTTACGTTCTTAGTGTTAAGTCCTGAGCCTTCTGTAACAAATATTATGTAGTAATGCACAAAGTGGTGCATTGTTTTGTTTAAAGAGCAAAAATACTTGCCTTTGTGTGTTACTGTACAGACTTTTTCTATTCTGTTATCAAGCCTATTACTCCTTTCTACCTGTAGAACTGTTAATGAGTTAAAGATAATTTGATGCATGTAAATGTATGCACAGTTTCTGACAATAATGCATATCAATTGCAAAAGTTCATATGAATGTAAGAGAAAACAGTAAGTTCATCAAGTCAATAAAATTCAAATAAAGAACTGCCATTATGTTTTAGGCATTCTTTCTATTAAGTAAATGGAAGGAGAGATTTTGGCACCAAAAATAGTGGTAAGATTTACCTATACAGCCAGACGAAAACTGGTATTTTCCCATTAGTGGTTATGTAAGTGAAGATGCACATTTGTCAAGTGTTATCTATTTTAAAGTATAAAAATATTGTTACAGTTTTGTGGAAAACCCCTTAAGTTACCGTGTCAAAGGTAAAAGCCACATCATCATTGTTTGAAAGGGTGATGTAAGCTTAACCTTTGCTCAAAATTTTCTTTTTCAGTTAAAGAAAGAATTTCTAATTTTGTGAAGTGCATCAGATATTTGTGCTTTAAAAAGCATGACCAAGTATCTAAAAGTAAATATTTGACTTTTTCTATGTATATTGAGAGGCTCAGGTGCATAGGTCTGTTAAACAAGCTACATAAGTATTTGCATGTACCAGTGAAGATGTGTGATAGCTGAGAAAGCTGTATAAATAAGTAGTGTATCAATTCATAAAAATGTGTTTTTTTAAAACAATTGATATTGAGTATATTTTTTAATAAATACATTAGTCCATTGAGATATTGGATACTCAGTTGACAGTTTCCTTCAACAGCATATGTTCTCAGCTTTCCAAAATATACAACCTGATGCACACTATCTGGGAATTTGAATTTTATTGTTGTAGAAAATGATGGCCAGCAACTGAGCATCAGGTTGCAAATTCTGTCAAATGCATGCTTGAGTATTTTGCAGATTGTTTTGTGTAATTTTGCTGAAGCTTTCTCTTATCGTGGTGATGAGAGTGTGGGAACACAGAAATTGTGTTTTCAGTTTGGGATGGTTCAAGTTTTTCATTCGCCTCTATTAGTTTGGGGCCTTTTCCCATGCTGTGTTGCAGGATGGCTTTCTGAACAGTGCTGAGTCAGTGGAGTGAGGAAATCTTATTTCACTGTTTCCCCTACAAGATAATCCTGGTACAACTGGGCGGATGGGGAGAGCAAGAAAGTGTGTTGTCACTGCTTAGCAGCACTGTGGGCCATGCTGTGGAAAGGTGGTGTTTGGTTCCTGCACTGGCCATCTGTCAAAGGTTGTCATAGATGTGAATGGAGAGGTACAACTTCTTGGGATTTAATTGCTTTCTGAGATAGGCTTTATAATTTTCTAACATGGTTTTAGTAATGTTAAAAACAAGGACGGGGGAAACCCCACTTTGCAACTCAGAACACAGATAGAGTAGAATTTTTGTTTTGGTTGGTTTTTTGTTTGGTTGGTTTGGGATTTTGTTGTTGTTTTTTGCTAACAGGATTTAGGAACGTCTGACAGGCAGGAGTTCAGAATAGTAGTGTCCTGAGTCTACTATTTCTACCAGGGTGCTGTAAAAATTACAGCATTTGCTACACAATGGTGTGTTTGAGAAACACAAAGACGTTTTCTCAGTTATTCTGCTGCTCATCCGTTTTGTTTCTCATGAAAAATACTAATGCTTTCTATTCAGAAGCGACGCTCCAGCAGGCAGGTGAAGAGGAAGCGTTATACAGAAGACCTGGAGTTCAAGATTTCAGATGAGGAGGCTGATGATGCTGATGCTGCTGGAAGAGACTCTCCTTCAAATACTTCTCAGTCAGAGCAACAGGTCAGATATGAATGGACTAGAAAGGTGGCTGTAACTGCAGCATTCAGAGTTCAATATGGACCCTTTTCCTATTCATACATGGTTGGCACAGTTTGCCAGAAGGCATTAGTTCCTTACATTCTTAAAGAATATATCAATTCATGGCTTTGTTTGCAAGCTGATGATACACAGCTTGAAAGTTCAAGCTAAGTTCTTTGAAATTAATGGTCTCCACCTAAAGGAAACCTAAACTGTACTGCTAGGAATCTTGAATTTACTTCTGTGAATTCAGTGGTCTGGCTTCTGTGACTTTAATAAACCACTCAAGCTTGTCCCCTGCTGCTAGGCTCCATAAGAACTCCTTTATGAAATTACTGCCTTGTAGTACCCAGCAGGGTACACTTTATTCTCAGTGCAATGTAAATGATGGATAAAATAGTTTGAATAAGATGAGGGGTAATACTGTAGGAATGACTGTTGTAACCATCTCATTGTTTTGTAGTGCTTTTTCAAAGAACTACTTCATTTAACTGATGACTTATTGGAGAATATATACATGTTCTTTGGTATTTCATTCGGTAATTTGTTAAGCCTTGTGAAATATTGTGTGATCTCCATTGTTAATTGTGTCTTATCAGAAGGAAAATTTGGTAGGTTTGCCTCCCGTTGTAGTAGTGAATTAATGTAGTAGAGAATTGCAGACAGTTTTGCTAGTGATCATGTGGACACTTAATCAGCCAACTAGAGTTTCTGAACATCATCTGATATTTAGACTGTATGGTGCTGAAAGTGTGTATTATTTTAGGGGGGGTGAACAGCCCATGTAGTTACATCTGTTTATCTGTGCATGTCAACCTTACTGAGAGCTGGAGTTCCATTAGCTCTTAAAAATGGTCTTAAACAAGTATCCTTCAAACCTTTATTATAGTGTAAAATCTATTTGAGTCCTCTAAGTTCTCATGCTAGGGGGAGAATGTCCTTCTGTCTATTAAACTCCTGTTGCAAAATATTATTTGAAAGTTTTTCTAATAAGAGATCTTTAACAAAGATGCACTCCCATAACTCTTCTATGGTATTTATGATGTAGGAATCTGCTGATGCTGAAGGTCCTGTTGTGGAGAAAATCATGAGTAGCCGTTCAGTCAAGAAAAAGGTAAAACAAACCCCCTTTCCCCCTGTATTTTAAATAGGCTAAGCATATTTCTGCTGAAGCCCCTGTTGAGTTCTTAAAATACCTTGGATATTTCAAATTGAAAACTGTTCAGGAGATTCCCTGAGAGCGTATTTAGATAGTATGCAACATACTTTTGGATGGACATACACAAAACAAATTGTTTAATCTTCTACTCATTTCTTGCATTTTCTTGGATGAAAAATTTGACTTTTGCAAATATACTTACCTGCTGGAAATCTGTGGTGCTCTTCACTTCAGAGCAATGTTTCACAGGAGTTTGAGGAGTGAGAGAACTCTCCTGCAACCCAAGTTTCTGCCTTTTGTACCCCTCTCTGTAACTTTTGTATCTTTCAATAGCTGTTGTGCTTAACAGCTAAAACAAATTCACATATGATCAAATATGTTACATATACAGGTGATTAATACCTTCCTTGTCACTGTGCTAAGATGGTGTAAGAAACTCAAGTTCAGTGAAGTTCTCTTGTAATTCTGCCTTGGTTGCTGGTTACGTTCCTATTTTGCTTATGGATTTTTCTAATCTGCTTCGCAACTTGATTGACCTTTGTACTTCCAGAGTATTAAAACTCTGAGTTCCAAAAACGGCGAGATTATATTTTATAGACTCTTTTGTGTAGCTTGTTCTTTGACTTGTGCTACAGTTGGACAAACATGGTACTCAGGTTGATCTTAGGTGACCAGAAATATTTATTTTCCTCAGTGTTAATTTTTGAATTGAAGAAAGAAAAATGCCTTTATTCATGGATTTTTATTTTTGTTTTGCAATGTTGTGTTGGTTTGTTTTTTTCTTTGGATTTGGTTTTATTTGGTTGCTGTTTGGGGGGTTTTTGTTGGGGGTTTTTGTTTGTTTTTGAGAGGGTGTTTGGGGTTTTTTCTTTTATTTTGGAGGGGAGTGGGTGTGCTGGTTTGTTGGGTTTTTTTGAGCTGGGGGTTGTGTTCAATTTTATTACTAACGTCATTAACAGCTTTGTAAACCTGCATTCGTGCAATGTCATGACTGGCTGTGATTCAGTCTGACCTGTTTATTCACCTGGCACAACATACATAAAACTTCTAGGGCTTTTTTTTTTTTTTTTTTTTTTTNNNTTTTTTTTTTTTTTTTTTTTGGTAAGTCTAGAGCTATATTTTGTGTTTCAATCCATAGGCTTCTTTTTCAGATAATATAAAGTGAGTAATTAATTGTCCTGATGGTCTACTTGGCAGGAGAGGAGAATGTGGTCTTTTCCTAAATGTCTTTACATTGGAAGCTGTTTTTCACCAATTATTCTTCTCTTCTTTCTCTCTCCTGCAAACAAAGGTGTGATTACTCATGGGGAGTGTGTATTTTGCTGCAGTTTGTGGGAAGTGGTTGGTCTGCTGCCTATATGTCTTTGATTGCAAGCTCTGCTGGAGGCAAGCTCTATTTTGAGCTTTTTCTTTAATGTTTTTTATGGATTGTATTTGCAGGTTTGAGGGGTGTCTCTTCTTTCTCTGCACTTCTCCAAAATCCAAAAAAAAAAAAAAAAAAAAAAAAAAAAAAGATTTCAGGATGTTAATATTTAACATCTGAAGTATCCAACTGTGCTTTTATTAGAGGTCTTTTACACTCTTACTAACGTCATCAAAAGCCTGGTTGTTAGATTACTAATCAAAGTAATGGCTGCGATCAGGACCAGTGCATAAAATAAACATGAGGAAAGGCTTCACTAGGAAACCTTTCAGTGGATTAGATTGTAACAAAAATGTTACATTCAAATAAAGGACATCAGATCATGAATATGCTTTTGGAGCGGTATTCTTATCATAAAGTCATGCTGATTTTCTCAGAAATAGTCTTTGTCTAGTTGTGGAGTGACCAGATAGGGTGTAACACTCTACTTGCAGCCAGTTTTGAAACATACAGAGTAAAAGGTAGAAATTAGTTCCATCTTTGAAGTATAGAAGACAGTGTTTTCCCCTGTTGTCCTTAATATGGAATGTTGAATTTTCTTGAATACTCTTTCCTCTTGCAGAAAGCATTAAGTATATGTATCACTCTCTTTCAAAACCTAATGTCATAAGTTCGTATGTTGAAATTTTTCATTCAGCCCCATTTGAATTTCTGCTTCTTAAATTTGAAAAGAAATGGCTAGAGCTGAATATGGTATCCAGCACAAATAGTACATATTATGGAAAGATAGGGAGTTTATACAACATTATACCCGCATGTTACATGTCTGAATGTGTCTTTTTGCCTACCAGTAAATGTGAGAATTAGATCTAACTGAAATGTGTACAATGCCTACAGCTCTTCCTCAAACTGATCAGTTTACAATCTAGTGCTGTGTATCTATTGAGATGATTGTTTCTTATGTGTTGCTTTGCATTCCTTGAAGGAAGGGATCATTTATTCAATTATCAATAGAGACTACGGATCAGATTGTCAATTCGGGTCGCAGCTGGCAGTGATAATTTGAAGTGTTCTGCATTGCCTGAGTCTGTCATGCATTATTTTAGGGTGTTTGCGTAATTGTTTTGGGGAGAATTTTGCATAAGTGTTCTATCTCACCTTTTTACCTGCTTAATGTAAATGTACATATAATGGGGGTTGGACAGTGAGGTCAGAGTCATAAGCTACTGTCTCATATATCCTAAACTGATGTACTGTTAACTCTTGCTTGAGGGCTGGCAATTGTAAATTGATTAGATTTTTGGAGGAGGGTATAACTGTTGAATGCCAGACTAAGATTATAAAAAGGGTTTTTTCTGAAATACTTTTTACTTGGATGAATCTTTGATGCACTCTCATAGAACATATAATAACACAGACCAGTTAGACAATGCAAGTTAGACCTGTTAGAAAATACAAGAGTGTTTTACTCATGAGAGTTATGGGATTTGTCAAGATCTACATTGTAAATTATTGTTATTAAGTTGGCAGCTGACAGAAAATATGCTTTACTGTAATGCTGTTGAGGGGAGTTAAATTGGCTAATATGAAACCTCTGTGTAAAGGTGTTTAACCATGTTGTCATTATAAGATTGATGGATCTCAAAGGATTCTGATTTAACACTAATCAAAGAGACTTGGCCTCAATACATTTTAGAAAATAAAAGAATTTAATGTCTTAAAATTAGAGTTGACTTCTTAATGACCATTTTTGCCTCAGGGCAGTGAATAAGTTCCAGATAATGTGATCTTCATTTATTAATGCTTATTTTTTCAATGCAGTTTTGATCTCTAAATAGGAATATCGTCTTGAGAAAGACTCTTAAATTTTTTGGTTGAAAAAGAATCTTGATGATCTTCAGATTCCTTCCTTTGATAGTGTCTTTGTAAGTGACAGAGAAGTTTCTTCCCTGTGTTTAAGAGTTGGGGATAGCTTGGACAGTTTATCGTCTTTGACAGAGGATTCAGGAAGTAGCACCAGGAATACCTTATCTTCTTCCTTCTGTTTAGGAGAGAAATCGGTGAAGTCTGGTGTTGTTGCTCTACCTGGAAAGGAACACAAGCAGACTATGCTGTAGTGATATAAATGCTAAATTGATAAAATCCCTGGCTAGTCTGGAAGCAAGGGGACTATGTGAATCAGGGACTAGAAATGAATGAACTTTATTGGGCTAGGACACAATTTAATACAGTTGCTACTGTTGTTCCTTAACTGCACTGCTGTGGAGTTAACATCTAGCCAACAACTAGAAGAGGACAATTCAAGTTTTAGAGTAGTCTCTCTTGTGCATATATGCTTTTTCCCTCTCTCTTTAAAATATATGTATATAAATACAAAGAATATTGACTTACGCAGCAGTCAACAGTTTTGTCTGTTTAGTGCTCCATGCAATATTTATTACAGGTGTTGTTGTCCCTGATGAAGTATGTAAACCAAAAAAATGTTCTTCTATTTAAAATTGTTCCAAAGTTCATTAGTAAACACAAACCGTTAATGTTGTGACATAAACTGAATTCTAAATGTGTGCCTGATGCACTGTCCTTAGTTTGTCCTATGGCTGGGTTCAGGACTAATTCAACAAAGTATTACATGCCATATGTTGTGCAATACTTTGGCACTAGGGATGAGTTAAGGATAGTCTCAACCCTTAGCACTGAATGCCCTTGGTTTTGCTGGTTTATATCACAACTTTAACCTTGCTTTAAATGTAGTTTTTGGGTGTTAATTTAATTTGGCTGCTCTGTATGTGAGACATCTTGCCTGAGTGAATTTAATTGCACCATTGAGTAAAACTAAAGCCATGAACACTGATGCACTAAAATTCTAGCAGAGGCATAAGGTTTAGTTTTATATGGCTTCTTGTTTGGAGTTATTAACTATATGGAGGAATAAACCCCTTTTAAAACTCTTTTTTAAAACATTACAAAACCCACAATGTAAAGTTGCCATGAGCCAGCCAAAAATAATACATATGGCATTCAGGAGTGCAGTTGCTAATTGGCTGCTGCCTGAGAAAATGGTACACTTGGCTTCTACTTAACACTGTGGGTTTGGCAGAAAGCCAGGTTTGGGGTGAGGTTGTGAATGAAGCTGCATGTGGTTAGGGAGGAGTTCAAGTGATTCATGTCTTGGAAGTTGTAGTAAGCAGTGCAGTATGTACTTGGGTAAGCAGCTGGAGGAAACTCCTCACCCATGTCCTCCCCCACAAACCTTTTCCTACACCTCCACTTGTGTGTCTATGTGGGGACCATAGTCCATATTTTAGATAGCTTTTAATCATTTACAAATTGAGCTGTTTAGGGGTTTAATTTGTGTTTCAACATTTCTTTTCTTATAGATGGAGAATGGAGAGGAGGTAGAAATAGAGGAATTCTATGTAAAGTACAAGAACTTGTAAGTAAAGTTGTAAGTTTGATTGTTATCTTTAAGTTCATGTTACTTCCAGATAGTTTTCAAAAGCTGGTTTTGTAATTGATATAACTGTTACTATTGAACTTTAAACATATCTAGTGTTTAATCCAAAACTGTGAAAAATAAACAGGGAAATGCCTTGCATTGGTGGTACTGGGTTTGACAGCGTTGTCCTAATTTGTGTTCTCGCCAAAATTAAATCCATAGGTAACATTGCTCTGCTATTAAAAACTTTAAGGCTCATTATGCATGCGGATTTGGGAGCTAGGTCTAACTGCAACTGTAGAGTAACGTGTGCAAACTACTCAAAAAAATCCCTTGATGTTGTTTCAAAAACAAGATTTATGTTCAACAAAATGTCTAAGATAACAAACAAAGGAGATAGCTTTCAGTATTGCAGCAGATCGTTGTCCCTTTGTAAAAGGGATTGAGTGGCCAGAGCAGCATGTTGTTTCACTTTCTGGACTCTGACAGAGCAATGCAATCAGTATTTAAAATAAAATACTTCATAGCTGGATAAGGTCACTTTTTTGTAGAAAAATAGCATATCTTGTTTAATTTTACCAAATTTTCTGATAGACAAATCTACTTAAAGTGAGCTTCTTGCAGCTAACTATATATAGTTGACTTCACTTTTAATATGCTGTCATTTTGTACCTTTTGAACTGTATTGTTTATTGCATGATAGCTTAATTGTGCTTTGTTTAGTTCTTTTACATAGACATGTAATTTTTGTATTAACTATTCATGTCTTAGTAGTAGAACTTTTGATGAACTCTACATTTATGGAGTGGGACGTGTCATTTTGGCAGAGAAGCTTTTCCTTACTCTGTGTTTTCTTAAAGATGAATTATTACTATGGAACTGAAATTAAAAGGGGTTTTCTTTTCTTTTTGTCAGTGTTAAAACTACAATTGACTCATAAGCAACTTATAATTACAATGCTGTTCTCATAAGAAATCATATAGGATGTTAGTACTTAAAATGTTTGCATATTTTCATTAACTTCTAAAAACCCTACTCTTTGCTAGACTGTGATGCTAAACAGTGACATTCATGAAAATGTCTTGTATAGTAATTATGTTTTAAGTATGCCTCATAAAAATCATCCTAGCTTTGTGCCAAACACTAAATATAGAGGGTATATATTTAAATTTTGAGTGGGAGTTGTTTCTATTTCCTGACAAATTTCTCTATTAGTAAGTATAATTACTTTCAGTAAAGATGATTTCTTAATAACTTGTATGATAAAGGAGATAGTGTCCAGTTTTCCAAGCATGACACTACAATGTGCTGTAAAAATCTAGTTATACTAGTGGGATACAGAAGGATTTTAATGGAAGCAGTGTTTTGAGTAAGATTTTTGTTTCATTTTCTAGTTCTTACCTTCACTGTCAATGGGCATCTGTGGAAGAGCTGGACAAAGACAAGAGAATTCAGCAGAAGATTAAGCGGTTTAAGGCAAAACAGGGACAGAACAAATTCCTTTCAGAAGTATGATTTGTGTGTTTGTTTCTTTTGGGTGTTTTAAGGAATATTCGTATGAATTCTTGTTCTGTATGTAAGCAGAACATTTTGAATAACTGGATGATAAATCAGTAGCATTTATTCCGGTATAAAGCATAACCATTCTGGATGCAAGTCTTGCAAGTTTATGAAACTCGAGTGATCCCAACTGTGTACTTTTTTTCTGTAG
>VWZG01011253.1:268689-279509 GCA_013396735.1 Grallaria varia | reverse complement strand
CAGTACCATGTCTCTTTTCTCAGGAGCTGATTATGCCAGAAAAATTGCATCCCATTTTTCTGTGTTATGGACTGCTGCTCACTAGGGATTCTAAGCTTTTTATCATCAATTTAATTTCACTTAGAGCCATAAGCAGTAATGTGGCAGGAGTCCTGTCAATAAAAGACCAGATCTGCTGATTTGTCTCTCTGAAAGCTTACCTTTCAGTAAAATGCTGTCATAAGAAAAAAAAAATCAGATTAATCTGCTACTGTATTTATTTATTTATATTTATTTTTACTGCATTGTTCAAGCTGAACAAAACCTGTTGCAAATTGAAAACTTTCTTCTGTTCTCAATGAACATGCCTAGAACTGCTTTTATATTCTTTTTTTAAATCTGTTTCCAGGTGGGTCACAAGTTATTGTAAATACTCAGAATTTGTTCTTGTTTTAAAAAAAGCTTCTAAGATGTACGTGGCCTTTAGTCGTTTTGTCTGTCTCTTCTGTTGGAGGGGATCTTAAAAGTATAAAATGAAACTCCAGTGCTTTAGTACGCAAGAGAATCCCGCAAACTGTTGAAGAGATAAGAAAAAACATAACAAATTGTGATTTTTGGAGAAATTGTGTATACATGCATTGTCTTTTCTCTATCTTTGAAATAATCTTTGAATCTTGCTCATAAAGCTGTTGGACAATTTCTGTAGTTAAAATAATCCAAAGGCACTTAGTATACAAGGCTCTAATTTCTTTATTGCGAGCTGTAGTTTTCAAGAATGCTAAATGCATTGCATGCCATAAGCCTTTTCGATTGCTCATTAGTGAATTGTAATTTCACACTTCATTTAAAATATTCTTAAACATTCTCTCACAGTAAAAGGTTTCACACAGTAATTAAGAGGCCCAGTTAACAAAGTCTGAGAAGTCTGATTCCCTCATGGGGAATGATCTTGCTGAATTGTAGCATTTCAATTAACATGTTGAAGTTTGCCAAATATAAATTCTGTGTCACCGTGACCCAAAATATTATTGCCTGGTGAAATATATAATCATTTTTCCTCTCAGGAAGGGCTAATAGAGATATCTTTTATATTTTTGCCTCTCTCCTTGAACAGATTGATGATGAGCTTTTTAATCCAGATTATGTAGAAGTTGATCGAATCTTGGATTTTTCACGTAGCACAGATGATAATGGAGAGGTAAGCAAAACTTTTCATAGAGACATTGTGTTTAGAATTTATTGTTTAGAAATGTGAATATATTAAACACTTGCAGAAGTTACCACAGTATATGTATGTAGAAAATAGGAACATGTTTGAGAAAACATTAGCTAATATAGCAGTTGCCCTAAAATAAAAGGGAATTAAGTGACAATTCCAAACTTCTGATAAGCCTATATTTAGCACCCCTCTCCCCTGCCCAAAAACAACCAACCAACCAAGCAACAAGAAAGGAATGTTACCTAATACTGTAGAAATAAGACATCCATGCATGTAATGCATAATTTAAATGAAAATTACAAGAAAGAGTCTTAGCTAAATGTTGTAATGGTTTAGACATGGCTTGGACTAGTTGTGGCAGAAGAGGTTAGGAATTCACTGTTTTTTCATTTTTGATGACTTTTTCTTCCAGGAGATTCCTTTTTGGTCCTGGGAGAATAAAAAGCTTCACTGGCAGTGCCAGAGTTTCCATATTGCTCTGTCAGTGAATGGCAGTGGTTGAGTTGCCTGCTGGGAAGTTTCTGATGGCTCTGATAAGAGAAAGCTGTTGACTGTTTTCAATATGTAGTAAATCACAGAAATTGTAAGGGTTGAAAAATTAATACTGTTTTACTTCTAAATTTTAGTCTAACCTTAGTGATTTCAAATGTAGTGTTGTCCTTATTTTGTTGGTAAGCCTGCATCCCCCACGTTCCAATCTTACTTTGTTAGATTGTCATGCTGTTTTCTTATCCTTTTGGCTTATTCAGACCTTCGGGTCTGATAAAGCTTTTGGAATTTTATCTGTCCTGCAGATCTCCTGTAAAAATGGTTGCACTTTTATTCTTTCTGTATTGTGATGTAATATTATTTTTGTCTTAACAAAGCCTGTAACGCATTATCTGGTGAAATGGTGTTCACTTCCTTATGAAGACAGCACTTGGGAGCTCAAGCAAGACATCGACCAAGCTAAGATCGAAGAATTTGAGAAACTGATGTCTAGGGAGCCAGAAATGGAGCGTGTGGTAAGAATTGGCTCCATATAGAGGATTTTATTTGAAAATAGTAAAGTAATGTGGTCTTTTAGAAACCACTAATGGGATTTGCTGTATTTGAAACAGGAGCGACCTCCTGCCGATGACTGGAAGAAATCGGAGAGTTCCAGGGAGTATAAAAACAATAACAAACTCAGGGAATACCAGTTGGAGGGAGTAAACTGGCTTCTTTTCAATTGGTACAACACGTACGTAAAACATTGCTTACTGCTGAATCCTGCTTTGGAAAAGCTTTTATTGCTTATTTGGAATAATAACCTTTTAAAGTAATCATGTAAAGCAAAGTTTTAGAATCATTTACGTGTCTCATTTTTTGCTGCAGGAGTCATTTACAAACTAGTTTGGGGTGGAACATGAATATTTCAGACAGATTCTTATGGCAAATGCTTTCTGTTCATGCATACCCCTGCTGCCCCTTCCTCCCCCTTGTGAACTTGAGAGGTAGATAGAAAGGATATATCCATGCTTATTGTAATACAAGTCATAACATTTATTTAAAATGCAAAGACATTATGATGTCTTTTCAGTGTAAATTTGCCACTTTAGGAATATCTGTTTTATTCAGTCCGTCTCCTTACTGATTTTTCTGTGTTTTAAGTTAGGAATAAATTATTCAGACTCTTTTTATTATTGTTTTCAGACGAAACTGCATTTTAGCAGATGAAATGGGGTTGGGAAAGACTATCCAGTCCATTACGTTTCTCTATGAGATATATTTGAAAGGAATCCATGGTCCTTTCTTGGTTATTGCACCACTGTCCACAATTCCCAACTGGGAAAGGGAGTTCCGCACCTGGACAGAGTTAAATGTGGTTGTGTATCATGGGAGTCAAGCAAGTCGGCGGACCATTCAGTTGTATGAAATGTATTTCAAAGATCCACAGGTAAAAGCTCTTCATGATTTTTCTTTTTTTCTTAATTGTATATGCTTTAGTGTAGTTTATTAATTTAAGCATCAATTAGTTTTTCAGTACTAATACATTAGGTTTCAGCTAATAAAGAAGATACGTGTATTAATAAGGAGAGTGCTTTCTAATAGTAGTCAATAGGTCAGCTGGAAATAGAGGGGCACCAAGAGATGGTGCAACTCTTTTTTAGAGTTTCGTTGTTTCATGAAAGGTTTTTGTTACTATGCATTCCTGAGAGGAGCTGGCAGAAAAGATTCTTAATGGAGAAACTGCTTTAATTGGAACTAAGCTTAAAAATCAATCTTTGCCTACCATTCCAGGAAAGATCTGCTTGCAGAAATTAAACTTGTCAATGCTTCTTTATCAAATTTGATAAATCTGATATAGTTTGAATCTGTGTTACTGTGCTCAGGTTGAATCGTTCCCATGAGTGAAGGAAAGCAGGTACAGAAAAGATTGGGGGTAGAATCACAAAATTATTTGGAAAACAGAAGTTAAGAAGAGCAACAGATCTCTACTCTTAAGTACATGGCTTTGCCCAGAGTAAACAAGATTGGGGGAAAATACTGTGCATACACTGAATGATATTGCAAAACAATATAATCCTCCTTGCTTAAGAGGAAAAATAAAAAGAGTGGAAGTTCAATCTGATTTGATATATTGTGGAGTATTATTTTCAACTGAACTTAAAGAAGTGATAGTGGTGAATTCATACATTTAGATTTTCTGGAAAGCATTTGATTTTATGCTACTGGATATTTTGATTAATAAACTAGAAGGATATAAAATCAATATGGCACACATTAAGTGAATTTAAAACTGGCTAACTGATATTTCTTGATGTAATTGTAAATGAGAAATGATTTGCATTTCCAGCATAGTTCTTCAGGGATTGGTTTGTGTCCATGAGCTGTGTAACACTTTTATCAATGACATGAAGGAAAACAAAACCAATTCTGAGGAAGTTTTCAAATGATGCAAAGATGGGGGGAGTGGTAAATAATTAAGACAGTTCATGGATACAGAGTGAGCTGTATTACTTAATACATTGGATCCAAGCTAACAAAATACTCAGAATAGCTAAATTTAGGGCTATCTGTGGAGAAGGAATGGTGATTCTTACTGTAGGAAGAGAGCTCAGCTCTGGGAAGGCTGTAAGACAAATGTAGATTCTTTTGTGTTGTGGCACACAACCAGTTAAATATGAGTTCATCCTCTGAGACTGTGGTGAAAAGGGCTAGTGTGTAGGAGGAAACAAATCTTTTAATAAGGATGAAAGAAGTTACAGCGTTCTTCTCTTCGTCAGTAACGTGGTGGGTAGTCCTGCTTAGTTCTCACTTCCTGTCCTCAAAAAGAGTGTTGAAAAACCGGAGTCTTAGAGCAAAGCTATGAGGCTGGTTGCAAGATAGAAAATATGCTTTTACAAGGAAAGAACTGATTAAAAACTGTTTCGAAGCTGGTGACTGTGGCACGACTTGACATGCCATTAGGACAAACAGAAATAGAATCACATACTTAAATATGGTAGAAAAACACATAGTAATTTATATTAGTTAGACAGTACATCTGTTTGGTCTAAAAAGTTACTGTTTTCTTAGCAGTTTATCGAAGAAACTTTCCAATCAGTATTGCATACCTGGTTGTTGAAGATTTATTTGAATGACAGTTGCTACGCTGAGGTCTAATGGTCCAGAGCAGTTGTGGATGCCCCATCCCTAGAAGTGTTCAAGGCCAGGTTGAAAGGAGCTTAGCAACTGATTTTAGTGGAGGGTGTGCTTGTCCACAGCAGGGGGGGGTCAGAACTAGATGATCTATAAGGTCTCAACCCAGGCCATTCGATAATATTCCGTATGATTATTAATCACATTTAGTTTACTTAGATGTGTAAATGAACTGGAATTGAAATAATTTTTTCTGGTTTTAAAATAATTTCTTAGCAGAGATTGACATTTTATATAATTTAAAAATCTGGGTTTATACAAATACTGTCTCTACTGAAATGTTTCCTGTGTTAAAAACCATGTTTGTTTGTTATTTAAGTGGTGCTTGTTCTCAGCACATTCTTCCCCTTAGGACACAGCAGTTACCTAGCATGAAACCTGAAGGAACGTCATCAGAAGAATCCCACTTCCTGTGCAGATTCTTAGAGTTATTTGGGCAATATTGTTTCATTGATCTAAAGGCAACTGAAAGGATCCACAGCAAGATGCTGCAGAAAGTTTTGTTCCCCCCGTTGCGATATTCTTAACTTACCTCTTGCAATGAGCATGACAGTCATTTGACCTCATAGCAAGTAATGACAAAGCACTCATGGCACAGAAGAATGAATCATTTTCTACTAGCTTTGCTCCCTGAACTGACTTAAGAGGAGATTCAGACAATTGTATGTTTGGGGATAAAGGAGAAAAGGAGTGAATTCATCCTTTTGGTGGCAGCTAGCTTAGATGTGTCACCTTCTGTGTTCCATTCTCTGTAGGATGGTGTCAGCTGTGAACCACATTGTAGAAACTGAATTATGGGGGGAAAAAATCTCTTTGTATTCTGTTAAAAAGAGTCCTCATGTAATGTTCTGGCATTCTCCAAAGTATCGTCATTGGGCATTGTCATGGGAGACAAGAAGGGAGAGAAAAAAGACAGGATTTGGCAGTATCATTTCTAGTTCGCTTGCCAAACGCGTCAACCAGGACAGAATCTTTGGCTTTTTAGGTCTTAACATGAAGACTCTCAAGTTGAGCTGTTTCTCAAAAAGACAACTGAACATTGAGAAAGTCTGGGTGGCTTTGAAGGGCAATAACAAGAGAAGTTGCATAAGAAGCACCTACCCCATCTGTTGTAGTGTGGTTTTTCAGATTCAACAGCAGTTACCAGAGTCAAGTTGTGAGTTGTTGATGACAAAATGAGTTTCTGCAGTGGTGTGACTTCAACAGTAAGGGCATAGTGTTAGTGAGACATTCTGGTTGTGAGGTTCACATAGAGGAGGCTGTTCTGGTGTTCTTGAGCTGTATAACTGGAAAGCCCTTCTAGGGGGCCTTCCCTGGTTGGAATATCCAATAAAGCATTTGCTTTTCTGAAGTGTTCTGCCTCTGAGAAGGAGTTCTGTTTTAAGATCAAGAAAACTATATATGCCAAATAGAGCTAATGACAGAGCCCTGTGAAAGAGTTTACTTTTTTGTGATGGAGATTTACTTGGCTTATGAAAAGGTTACAGTATTTCAGTTTGCTGGCTTTAAAGCTGCTCACTTAGTGTATCTTCATCTGCTGTTTGTTAAGTAGCAACTTCTTTTATTCCCTAAGAAGACTATGGACTATGCTGTGAGAAGGCATTGTTGAGCAGGTTGTTACTCCCAATGTTCTTGATGCGGGAAGGCAGATTTAATGATGAGTTCAGGTTATCAGATTTCCAATCATTGTACTGAATCAGTAGTCTGTTCTGATCCCTAAGGTTTGGAGAGGATTATATGCAGGTCACTTATAAAAGGATTCAGTCTTGCACAGGTCTAAAAGAAGAAATGGTCATCTTACTGTAAAATATCTGTTTCTTTTGAAATGTATTCAACATACAACCCCTGACATAGTCCTGCTTTGAACTTGTGTGAGACCCATCCTTAGAGAAACAGTTTTTCTTCACAGACTCAGTGACATTGGAGATACCAAATTGCATTTTTCTTTGAACAACATTGGGAAATGGCATACCTTTATGTCAGAAAGATGGTCACAAGTAAAGTTTATTCAGGGTTGTTTCTTTTTTTAAACAGTCTTTGTATCAGTGCTGAAAATAAGACTCTCAATTAATGAAATAATGAATATGGTGCCAGACATCAAGTTAAGTGTCCTGTTGAACTTTGCTTAACACAGATTTGCAAAAATGCTATGGAATTGTTACAGTCTCCATTTAAGAGAGTTCAGATTTTTACTCATTAAGAGTTCAGATAGTTTCTTGTATCAAAGCTGTTTACTAGAATTGTTGTAGATAACCCATCCCTGGAAGTGTTCAAGGCCATGTTGGACGGAGCTTTGAGCAACCTGGTCTAGTGGAAGGGGTCCCTGCTCACGTCAGGGGGTTTGGAACTAGATGATCTTTAAGGTCCCTTCCAACCCAAGCTGTTCTGTGAATTGTAGGTATTTTGAATACTGAGTGTCCCCCAGGAAAAAAATTACTGGTGAGCACAGTATTCAAATAGTCATAAAAAGGAGGCCTTAATGCACTTCTGCCCTATTGGGATTGTTTGGGAGGACCTTCACACACCTTTGATTTTAAAGAAAAAAGAGACTTTTCCTGACAAAGTCTGAAAATCTTACTTGAATACTCCAGCAATACATTAATGCCTCCAGGCATTAGTATAATCCATATGAATTACAACTTAAATACTTGTGTAACTTCTTTGTAATGAGTATGCAGTGGTTCTGTGGGCCTTTTTAAGGGATTAAAAACACCTATCAAGAAGCCAGCAGCAAACTTACACATTTGTATTCCCCCATTGGGTCAGCAATAATGACTTAATTTGCTTTCAGTGAACAATTTACCCATTGTACCATTCTGTACTTTTAAACAATAAATTTTGAAGATGTAACAAATCACTTCCTTTCTTTGCCAGGGAGTTTACTTTTAACATTTGCTGTTCTTTTTAGGGTCGTGTGATAAAGGGGTCCTACAAGTTCCATGCCATTATCACAACATTTGAAATGATCTTGACTGACTGCCCAGAGCTGCGTAACATTCCATGGCGTTGCGTGGTCATTGATGAGGCCCACAGGCTGAAAAACAGGAACTGTAAGCTTTTGGAAGGACTCAAGATGATGGACCTGGTCAGTGCAAACATCTCTTACCTTTAAATTTTCGGTATTTTTTGTTACATGTGTTGTGGTTTAATCCAGAAGTAAAAGAAAATGTTTTCTTCAGTAAATCAAGTGTTAAGAAGAGTGGGGGGATGCAGATGGGAATGTCTGTAAAATACCTGGAAGCATATGTATACCTTCAGTTTTGGAGTGCTGATGCTTAGTAAGTTTTTTCATTGATTTAGGCCTAGAATTATGTGGATTCTGTTAAGAGAATCAAGATAAATTTGTTCTTTCCTTTCTCTCCTTTCATGTGACTTAATCCATAGTTGCTTCTTCACATAGACGTTTCTTTAAAAGTATGATGTAGTCAGGAGACCAAATTCAACCATGAGAGTTCAACCGCTCTGCATTAGTGTGTTAATTTGTTGTGTGGCCATAGGGGTGTTATTTCAGAGTGACTAAGGAAGGGAGAAGTGAGTTCGTTTCTGATACTTAGATAAATATGTATTATTTTATGTGTACAAAATTAGTGTATTAAGCACACAGAGAAAAATAAGCTAATGTAAACGTATTTACCATTTAAAAGACACAATAATTATTTTTTTCTGGTCAGGAGATTCTTTTAAAATGTGAGAAGAATGCAGTAATGCAAAATTAATAACTGTAACTCAGTTTGTAAAAATGCTGTGTACAATTTATTGTCCTTATTACTGTTGCTGTTAGAGGAAAGCTGAACTTACAGTCATGGCTATAGACAGAGATATGGGACTTTTCACGTTGGTTCTTGTTATACTGCAAAATTTATATTTGGCTGTGGGCTAGGTGCTTACCCTCTCCAGGCTCCTCTAAAGCAATATGCAACTTTCTCTGCCCATCTTATGCTCTGTAATGTTTAGTAGGACCATAGAACTCTGCTTCAGATTTACTGTGTTAGAAACTTACACCTGTCCTGAAGAGATTAATGCACTGAGGTCTCCTGGTAAATCAGTGGATTTTTACTGGAAGTGATGGTATGAGTGCAACTGTTATTTTGCCATTTTAAAAAGATCATTGTACTTGTGAAGGGGCTGGGATGTTCTGGACTAGTAAAATCTCTTCTTGTGTCTTGGAGGACTTTTGAAGGTGCTCTAAGTAGTGAAGTATTTTTCTGGGCTATCACTGAAAGGAAGCCAGAGTACCAGTTAGAAATGTCTTGAGAAGAGTTTTATGTAAGAGGCTGGGGAAGGGGAGGGAAAGCAAAGATGAGACAGATGTGTGGTGAAGAGGGGAAGGAATTTTGTGACTTTGTCCATTGAAAATTAATTGAGATGGATTCTTAGGCAACTATTTCTTAACTTTCCAGGAGCATAAAGTGCTGCTTACTGGAACCCCTTTGCAAAATACAGTAGAAGAGCTATTTAGCTTGCTTCACTTCTTGGAACCAGGTCGCTTCCCGTCAGAAACCACATTCATGCAAGAATTTGGGGATCTTAAAACTGAAGAGCAGGTAAACTTATCTTGCACATTACTGTATTCATATGTTGTGAATTTGTCTATTTTATTATATCTGAACTTCATTACTTGGTTTTACAAGTAATACCTATTTGCTTATTGGAAGACTACAGCAGTTTTATCCCTGTTTTTTTGTTTGTTTTCATTTTGTTAGGATTTTTGCTTTTTAACCAAAAATTATTTCCCTTGGGTAAAATGTTGTGTTTAAAAATAGAGGTGCTGTGTCTTGTAATGCTTACTGGATGAAGATACTTCTAAGAAAATTAACTTGTCAGTTGGCACTCTTCCTCAAGTGTCAGCATCAGTGAGGGGATTGTCCTCTGTAACTTCTGTGGAATTAACATCTGAGAGTTTTCTCAGTGATTTCTGTGCAAACAGGAACATACTTGAAACCCAGTTTAGCAAGTGGAGGGAAGGGTGATTTTTTTTGTTTTGTTTTGGGGTTTTTTTTGACTCAGAAACAGATTTCTCAAGCTGTCCAATAAAAGAGATGCATATATCAATATACAATGCAGCATGTTTTATATTTGAAATGTAAAATGTTTCTTTGTACGTATGAAATTTTTTTAAAAAGACAAATCACCGTAACTTTAGGAGTTAAATGAAGTATGGCATCTTAGTTTGGCCCTTTGCAACTTACGATAATAACCGTGTGCATTTTTGTTGGCTTTGTCTGAAAATTCAATTTCTAGTATCTCTTAACTTTTTCTGCTCAAATTTGTTGACTTTCATTGAGAGCAACTCTTTCATAGTTAATAGTCTAAATTACAGAATAGCTCTTCCCCTAACCCCTTACCTTCTGTCAAAATTAGGATGTTTCCACAGGTTGTACAGGCTATTGCATGCCACTCAGAATGGACCCTGACCTGACTGAAAGTGAGCCAGCTCTGATCCCTATTAGTGTAGTGCTTAAGCTGGAGTTAATATATCCTAATTCTCAACATAGCTGTTGTCTGGCCAGCTCAAGATGACTGGAAGCTTTTGCAGCCATACATAGAACTATTACTAAAATAATGCCATTGGCTATGATCTACACTGGTCTTCCGGAGGGCAGATTTTGACCTATTCAGAAGACTAGTTCGGAGCATACCCTGGGAAACAACCCTTAAAAACAAGGGAGTCCAGGAGGGATGGACATGCTTCAAGCAGGAAGTTTTGAGTGCACAGGAACAGGCTATACCAGTGTGCCAAAAGGCTGGCCAGCGGAGAAGACGACTGGCTTGGTTAAACAGGGAAGTTCTGAAGGAAATCAGGGATAAAAAGAAAGTTTACCAGCTGTGGAAAAAAGGGCTGGCTACTTACGAAGAATTTATGAATATAGCTAGATCACGCAGGAAAAAAATCAGGGAAACAAAAGTAAAATTTGAAGTTAATTTGGCCAATTCTGTTAGGGATAACAAAAAGTCCTTC
>VWZG01011253.1:219262-267684 GCA_013396735.1 Grallaria varia | reverse complement strand
TGTTTAGTCTGGAGAAGAGGAGGCTTAGAGGTGACCTCATCACTCTCTATAACTACCTGAAGGGAGGTTTAGCCAGGTGGGGGTTGGTCTCTTCTCCCAGGCAGTCAGCAGTAGGACAAGGGGGCATGGGCTTAAGCTCTGCCAGGGGAAATTTAAGTTGGATATTAGAAAAAAATTCTTTCCAGAGAGAGTAATCAGGCATTGGAATGGCCTGCCCAGAGAGGTGGTAGAATCACCATCCTTGGAGGTTTTTAAACTGAGACTGGATGTGGCACTGAGTGCCATGATCTAGTAAATTGACTGGAGCTGGACCAAGGGTTGGACTTGATGACCTCTGAAGTCTTTTCCAACCCAGTCAATTCTATGATTCTATGATTCTGTGATCTGAATTAGAGCCTGGATTGCTTTGTCTACCAAGTTTTGGAAGAACTTCCTTCTCTGTTGATAGATACACAGTCAGATGTTTTGGAATTGGATTTTGTCTTGCAAGTGATGGTCCAGATTACATGTTAATGACTTGGGGTTTCTCCTCCATTCTTTGCAAGCCCATTTCATGTATTTTTCTGATTGTTCATCACACCATAGTAATCTATCTTTTTTCTCCTGAAGATGCTTTATTACTAAGGGTATGATGTGAATTCAGGAGAAAGTGTAGCTTGTTCATGTTTCAGTTGTGCAGCTCTCATCAGGACATGATTACCAGTTTCAGGGTGAATTATTAGTTCCTCAGCTCTGAAGTGGTTTGTACCTTGAGAGACAACTTAAAACAACTAAATGTCAGTATTTTATTTTTTTTTTATATGGAATATGCTTTAGCTTTTTGTGTAAGGGAATTTACAAAAACTTGGAAGAAATTTAGCTTTTTTTTCTTTTTTCCCCCTTCCACTCTTTGGGATGTGTCTTAAAGTATATGCCACAAAACCTGGAAACACTAAAAATTATCAGAGTCTTAAAAATGTTTCCATTTTTAGACCAGGCCTAAATAGTTTTCTACTTAAGTAGATGTCAAAACTAGGGAAATAAGAAGATAATTAGGAGCAGATATCTGAATGGGGAAAATAGCATTAAACACTGTTTAGTGATTAGAAGTGAATGGCAAAAGTTGATCTTACAGTCAGATTTGCTTCTATAGCTGTACTGATGGTAATCTCTGCATGACTTACGTGCCGTACTGTCCTCGTCTAGAAGGATAGTTCTGAGTGAGGTCTTTTTAGTAACAGACATCACTAAACAGAAGGATTACATGCTAAAAATTGACTTTGGAAGTGTGTATGTTACTGAGCTAAAAAGGAGAACGCAGTCTCTAGGTCACTGAGGAAAGATTTTCTTTACTTGGGATCTGAGGTAGGAAACAAGGATTTTAGAATTAAGGAAATTGAAAAAATTAATATTTGAAGCCTGCCAGTTTTAATTCAGGTATTTATTAAACATCTGTTTTCCAGGTGCAAAAACTCCAAGCTATTTTGAAGCCGATGATGCTGAGACGTCTCAAGGAGGATGTAGAAAAGAACCTGGCCCCCAAAGAGGAAACCATCATTGAAGTTGAACTGACAAATATTCAGAAGAAATACTATCGTGCTATTCTTGAAAAGAATTTCACATTTCTTTCCAAGGGTGGAGGTCAGGCAAATGTACCTAATCTTTTAAACACTATGATGGAACTAAGAAAATGCTGCAATCATCCATACCTTATTAATGGTAGGTCTCCTATTTTTCTCCTCATTTGAAAAATGGTTTAAGGATGTTCAGTAGGTACAAATTCTATTCTAGTGTGTCTTTTTGTTTATTAATGTATTTTAAATTGAAAAGTGAGATAACCTTTTAGGTTCTCATAGGTATGGATATGCACTAATCAGAACAGCACTACTTTTACAGACGTGTATCCTGGATTTTTTCAAGGCTTCCTAGCCCAGGCAAAGTTAATGTTGGTAACATCAAGTTTTCCTTTCTGTTATTTCTGATAAACAAGACATATGTTATCATGCAGGTTGTTAGATATTAGCATGAATGTGGCAATTTTTTCTTCAGAGTCATAGCTAGCTTCTACTTAATTTCTTGATGCAGAACATTATTAGATAGTAAGTTAAAATTTCTGAATCAAAGTTGCAGGGTAAGAAGTCATGATCAGACCTCCCTTTATGGCCACATGTTGTCAGCTCATTTTTTCAATATAACTAGTAAGGAAAAGATTAGTATGATGTTGTCTTAGGCTTTAGAGACAGTTTTTCAGTGTGATGCTGTTGATTTTAGATCAAGATTATCTTTGGCAAAGTCCTATAGAATCATAGAATATTTAAAGTTGAAAAGAACCCATAGAAGTTATTGAGGCCAACTCCCTGCTCCTCACAGGACTGCCTAAAATTAACTCATATGACTTAAGAGCGTCATCCAGATGGTCCTTTAACCCTGACTCGTGGTGCCGTGACCACTGCCCTGGGGAACCTGTTCCAGTGCCCAACCCCATGATGAACCAGCTATCTGTAGCAGTCTGAAGTATGCTAAACTTGCATGTGTTGGTCAGTTCTTCCCTTTGAGTATGTAACACAAGCCTCCATACAGGGTTGCATTCTACTAGTTTCTTGTTTCCCAACTCCTCTTCTTTACTGTATATGATTTATGCTGTGGTTGGTTTAATGCTAGTATAAGCTGCTTGATGAAAGACTGTTTTGTTTGAGAGCCATGTGTGATTTCAGTTTTTTTAATTGTATGACTTCCATATTGCAGTACTTAAGGTTTGTTTCCTTGATATTTTGTGTTTAAATGGGGGGGAAATGCTTAAACTGACTCATGAAATTACATCTAGTTATATTTCGTGCACAAGTAATTATTCCAAAGACACGATACAGGGTTATCCCAAAGTACTTCAACTCAGCCATGCTGGTGGCTGCTCAATTTCTAATTGCATACAATAAAGTAGCCTTGTGGTTCTGGTGCAGGGTTTGTTGGGGGGTTTTGCTGATTTTTTTTTGGGGGGGGGGGGAGGGGTGTTGGGGGTTTTTTTGGTAGTTGTTGGTATTGGCTGGTTGGGTTTTTTGCTTGTTTGCTTGTTTTTTATATTAATCCACTATATGAATGAGTTAATCAGAAAATAGTTTAGGATGTTCAAGTTATGAGCTTCTGAACTTGAGGCTTCTTGGCATTCAACTAGTTTTAATCTTGCCATTATTTTTCCTTGTTTCTTGTTTGCTAAAAGGATTAAACTGAATATTTTGCTGTTACTTTGTTTTGTCAAATAGAGTTTGTGAGTAGTGCTTGCAGTGTTGCCTATAGCAGTGATATTTTTTCCTCAGAAGGCTTTTGTATCATTTAATGTCTTTTGGAGACTGCTGAAGTCCAGGTGGTTATCTTGCAAATTTCAAATATTTTTTTGATGACTGAATCTTAGCCCTAATAAAATTGGATGGGTTTGTCTCCTGAATGCATTTGCATTTATAATGTTTTGTGATTTTTGAATCTTTGGACTTTCTTGGTCTCACGCTGTAACATGGCAGGTGGGTCAAGCCTTCAGATTTGAGCGGGAAAAGAAATAAATCGACTGTTACTAGTGTGGAGATGGAACTAAGCAAATACATCCTTTGTAGTTCTAGGATAGAAAATACATCCTATAGTTGTCTGAGCCTGAGGTTTTATTTTGTTCACTGATAATCAACATCTTTGTACTTGGTGTGATGACACAAATTTATTGTAGTTCTATTAAGAGGTCTTGCAGTGCTAGGATTTATTGTTGCATAATGTTCTCCTGATGAATGATTTGTTGCAGTAGCACGTTCTGTTCTTGAGACTTAAATGTGTTTGTTTTTTTTAAAGTTTCTCTGAATATTTCTCATTTTTTCCAAGTTTGCAGATTTTGTGAGTAAGCATCTGTATTTGAATATCCAAGTAGAACACTGTATGTTATGTTTTGCATTAGACTTGGAAGCAAGTCTTCTATATAATTTTCAGTTCAGGTTATGTGATGGAAGTAGTAGGGTAGGAGTTGAACGTGGAGTGGCTTTTCTGTTTGTTTCTTGATCGATAGATGTGTTCTGTGGTCTGCTGAGACTGTGAGTAAACTTCTAGAGGTAGTTACTACGTTTTGTGTATTCTCCGACCAACTTGGGCAAAGCACTGTCTGTCATTTTTCTTAAGAGCTGGACTCCTTGTTTTCGCCATAGCAACCATTCCCAAGTATTTATGTATCATTCCTCTGTCTCCAAGAGCCAGCAGTGGAGAGTGCCTCTGTACTTACACATCCTACAGAGCTGAACACTGGAAGGGTTCCTTCCCCTCGTTGTTCTGCCCTGGAAGCCTCTCCTAATTAGGAGTGGAACTGGGGCTTTCACCAATGGACCAAGCACACATTCAAATATCTTCCTTTCATGCCCTACTAAAAATCAACCAGGATAGGAGCTAGCGTTACAGACCTGCAGGTACTACTTTGAGTAACTTTTGGGTAACATGCTCAGTGTACCTGATTGCAATTGAAGTAGGAATTTAAAAGACGGGATGGTCGTTTACAGGGTTTAGCTAGGACAGAATTATTGAAAGAGGAGGTTTTTGGAGGTCATAGTCTGGTATGGCTGTGGGTCTTGCTGAGACCAAGCTCTGATACTGTAAATTCACCATTCATTAGACCAGTTTGGGGGTTTGTTGTGGTGCGCTTGGCTTGGAGGTTTGCTTCTGCAGGTGTTGTGTGTGCATGTCGGTTTGCTTCGTCGTAGTGAAACTTAAATCTGGATATCACAGTTAAGTAAGAAATAATTGATGTAGCCAGGAAAGATCATTGAAGTTACTGGGTATGAGCTACTTGACAGCAAGTCAAGTGTCCTGAAATTGCTGAAATTCAAGACAGAATTGGAGATTACTGCCCAAAATTCTGCCCGTTTTACAAGTTGGAAGTGATGTGATTGAAGGGAACTTTGGGTGTTTGATTACACAGTTTTCATATGGGCATATTTTTTTATCTTATGTGCAGACCTTGAGGATGAGTAGTGCTTGGAGCAGGGGATCCAGATAAGGGATTTCAGGGCTGTAAAACTATCTCCAAATGTGATCACAAGTCCATCAAGTTCTGTAAAAGCGAGTAGTGCAAGTGTGTGGAGTAACACAAAGCTGTCAGCCAGCCTGCTTAGGGTGGTAACTAGTTAAGGCACCGCATTACAGCAGGCACTGAACCAGCGATCGCACAGGGAGGCTGCGTTTCCGTATTTGTTTACAGGCATCTACTTAGAACTGGGATATGAGAGAGAGATGCTCAGCAGAAGCCTGGCAGTAAGCTGTTCCTCCCCCCTCCCCCAACCCTCTCAGCTTTCCTTGTGCTATTCAACAGCAGAATTGAAGCTAGACATTATACAAACTAGAAATACTTTATAAGTTACATTTTGTTAAAAAGAAAAAAAAAAGAGGGACTGAAAAAGATGGCTCCAAAAAAAGGCTTTATTTGGATGTGAAATAAGCTTAGAATAAAGTTTCTTAACCTTTTACATAGCCAAGAATAGCAATCTGATAATTCTTGGAATTGTCCACTGTTTGTAGAAGTGACATAAAAAATGCAATAAAAGCATAGGAGAGGTTGAAGAGAAAACTTGAACTTGGTCTTGTGGTAGTGAGCAGAACAAGGAAATAGTTGCTGCTGTGCGTATCATTCTTGGGCAAATTGAGCGGCAAGGAAGAACTTTTGACTAATGCTGGAAAGAGTACATACATGAGATAGCTTCATCAAACTGAACAAAAAATGCATTCAGGTAGAAAACCAGCTAAATAGAAGGTAAACTACTAATTTCAGAGCTGCTTTCCCCCATTTAGTTTTTTTATTGTTTGGATTTTGATTCTGTAATTAATAATGGAAGGAGCAGGTTCAGGTCATGTGGGTGTTGAAGGCTGATTTTGGAGGCACAGACATCAAATGTGATTTGTATTCCTTGTATTTTCCTGTAGAAATTAGATATTTTTTCTTTCATGTTGCAGTTTGAAAAGAACAAAAAAAATCCATTTTATCAGTTGAAATAGGTTGGGGTTTTTTCCCCATGTCTTTCTTAATTTTTTTCATTAAAATGTATGCATCAATATTCTATTAATTTATTTAGGAGTTTCCTTTTTTTTCCCTCTTTTAAATAACAGTAATGAATTCTCAGTTACTTTTTATTTATGCTGCATTTGTGTATATGTTTGCCTTAAATTTAAGCTTAATATTTTTATAAATATTTAATTTTATAAATGTTTATTCACATAGTGCTTAAAACATTCCTGCAGTTTCTATAGGGTATTGAAGGCAAGCTCATTGTTTATTAGTAAAACCCTTTGCAGTGTTCATGTATTGCTGTCCAATCTTTGCAGGTGCTGAAGAGAAAATTTTGGAAGAGTTTAAAGAAACACACAATGCCGACTCTCCAGATTTTCAGCTCCAGGCAATGATCCAGGCTGCTGGCAAGCTAGTACTGATTGACAAGCTGCTGCCAAAACTGAAGGCTGGTGGCCACAGGGTGCTTATCTTTTCCCAGATGGTGCGCTGCTTGGACATACTGGAAGACTACCTCATTCAAAGACGGTGAGAGCAACAATATAATACAATTATAAATAAACTGTGCCTTCCTCAGTGGCCACAGTATTTAACCTGTGAGTAATCCATATTGAAAAGGGATGAAATTCAAACACTACAGTATTTTCGGTAGTGATCTGACTAAGGGAAAGAACATACCTGTAAGTTGCAAGTACTGAGATTTTTCTTTCGAGTGATTACAAAATGACCTCATATGGAGAGCTTTAAACCTCTTAGTTTACTGCTCAGTTAAATGTTTTGATGGCTCTAGAGTTTTTAAGCTTAGGCTTAAATGTTTATTTGACTCTTTGGAGTGAAAATCTGTTCTTTGCCAAAAGGTGCAGAGCAGGAGACAAAGTAGTATGTCTTTTACTGATTAACTTAGTGGATACAGAAACAGTCAGTTCGTTGTAGTTCTTTGACCCTATAGTAGCATATAGTTGGGTTTTTTTAATTGCATATTGTTCTAAAGAAACAATGCCATTGCACCAAAGCGATCCCCTATAATGCATCTATTTTTCAGGTACCCATATGAACGAATTGATGGCCGAGTAAGAGGCAACTTGCGTCAGGCAGCTATTGACAGGTTTTCAAGACCTGATTCTGATAGATTTGTTTTCCTGCTGTGTACAAGGGCAGGAGGTTTGGGCATTAATCTTACTGCTGCTGATACCTGCATCATTTTTGATTCAGACTGGAATCCCCAGAATGACCTCCAGGTAATACCACAAGAAATGGTTTAATCAAAATTTTTCTTTGCCATTTTGCTATGAAATTTCCAGCAACAAGAGAAATTATCCGTTGTTGCTCTCTTGGAAGCATAAACATTATTATTTATATTGAAAATTATAACTTTTAAAGTAAGTTCTCTGTACTGATCATTCTACTTTTCTTTTTCTTCCTTTTGTGACCTGTAAATGCATATCTGCCTTTATTTCATCAGGCTCAAGCACGATGTCACAGAATAGGACAGAGCAAATCAGTGAAAATTTACAGATTGATAACAAGGAATTCTTATGAAAGGGAAATGTTCGACAAAGCTAGCTTGAAGCTGGGCCTTGATAAGGCTGTGCTACAGTCCATGAGTGGAAGAGAAAATGCTACAAATGGGGTGAGAATTAATATTTTAAGGTGCACTGTCAACAAATGCTATGAATGTGTTACACTTTTCTTGCTTGTGTTTTAGCTGGGAAACAGTGGTTTTCAGATGGAGTACAGCGTATATTTTAAAGTAAGGTTAATTAAGGGCATTGGCTACGTGAACTGGCTCAGCCTTTCTCATGGCTCACTTATTGCCAAAAGGTGCAAGTAGAGTCATGTTCCCTCAATCCTGATCTGTTCTCAGCATTCCACCCTTTACATTATGTTGATCCTGGCACTTGATGGAGTTCTTTTATCAGTTAGCTTTTGCTGGTGTAGCCTTTTTGGGTGGTGTATCTTTGGACTTTTTTTGCTTTAGCTTTTTTGTCAGGTTAGTATGTTAAATTTGCTTCCAGAAGGAGTTTAGCAGTCATCAGAGCTAAAGGGATTCAGTGGCAATGAATTATTAAGTCATTTAAACCACTTGCATAACTTCACCGTGAGAATTTTGTTGTTTGTATTCTTCTTTAAAAGGGGATTTCAGCATGAATGTTTATTTGACTGACACATTGTTGTAGAGTTTCAGTTCTCAAAGTGCCAAATGAGAGGACTGTCATTCTGATTGTGCTGTCAGATGAACACATTGGCTGGTGTCAAAAACAACCCAAAAACCAAAAAATCCCTCTCTTACATGTTACAGGTGCAACAGCTTTCTAAAAAAGAAATAGAAGATCTTCTTCGAAAGGGGGCATATGGTGCTCTGATGGATGAGGAAGATGAAGGGTCTAAGTTTTGTGAGGAGGATATCGATCAGATTCTCTTAAGGCGAACACATACCATTACTATTGAATCTGAAGGAAAAGGCTCAACGTTTGCAAAGGTGCGCATTGAAATTCAGAGGAAAATGAATAAACTGTGACCAGAACAGATGGAATTAGTTTTAAATTGCCTTCTGTGTCAATTTATTTTTCCAGTGTACTTGTCTCAGGTATTTTCCTTGTAGATATTGGGAATCTGTATTTCTAATATCAATAGTTTCCATCTTACCTTTTTTCTTTCTTGACACTACCATTTTATACGTACTAAGTATATGCTACTGAAAGATAGGTATTCTTTGTAGCATTTAGTTAAGAAACCAATGCATGTGTTTTCACATTTACTAGGCTAGTTTTGTTGCATCTGGGAACAGGACAGACATATCTTTGGATGACCCTAATTTTTGGCAGAAGTGGGCGAAGAAAGCTGAGCTGGATATTGATGCTCTAAATGGAAGGGTAAGTGCTCTATGATTCTTTCTAGCACAATTAAATGGAAGATTTTTTCCCCCCTCCTAAATTTCTACATTTTCACTTTCATTTTAGAATAACCTAGTTATTGATACACCAAGAGTAAGAAAGCAAACCAGACTCTACAGTGCAGTCAAAGAGGATGAACTGATGGAGTTTTCAGACTTAGAAAGTGATTCTGAAGAAAAGCCTAGCACAAAGCCCCGTAGGCCTCAGGACAAATCACAAGGTTATGCAAGAAGTGAATGTTTCAGGGTGGAGAAGAACTTGTTGGTTTATGGGTAAGTATACACAAATGAAATATACTGACTGTGGCTAAACATCTGAAAATACAGCAATTATATTTAGTGAATAACTCATCCTTTTCTTGGACACGTTCACATAATCTCTCATTGTATAATGTTTGTCTCATGCTGTATACATGCCAGTGAGATTTTTTTGGTTGCTGTATATAAAAGTTGTGTGTATGTGTGTTACTTAGTTTAAAGTATCTGAGTGTCTCTCAGATGGCTCTGAGCTCACGTGTAAGATAAGTAGTTTTGTGATGATGGAATATTTGTTTCTGGTTTCTCATAGCATAAATATTCTTGAGTTATCTAGTTTTAATCTCTCTTTTCTAAGTGTTGAGAATAATAAAAGTGTATTTGTAAAGAACAATATGGTTCTGAAATCACAGTAAATCTAGAGGTTTTCAAAACAGATTCTGGTATTTTGGCACCACTTAAATGCAGGTATTTTATACTTCCTATTTTTCTCCACTGAATGTGCCAATTTGAATTTCATCTCTTTGCAAGCAGGTAGCTATATATGACTGCTAACATGGTGGGCTTCAGAATGATTGCCTTTATTTTAGAAAGTAGCATACAACAATTGTTAATAATGGATTTCAGGATCAAAATAGGAATGATTCCCCAAATCCTATGATTCTAGGAATTGGTTGAGTTTCCCATTTGTAGCTTACTGGGACCATTAGAGTTAAACATATGTACTTTATTATTTTGAGTGTAGTTCAATTGCAGCTTTACGAGCAGTGAACTTATTGCCTGTTCTGTAAAATAAACATTCTTAACTCTTTGGTGCTGGAGGTTGAATTCCCTGGTGAAATGTGCAAATGCAAAATGCATTAGTGCTAACACAGGAGGTCCCAACTTGCTTGATACCGGGAGTTAAATTGAAAGTCGCAAATTAAAATACCAGTGCCCTGGCTGTTGTATTGAACATATTTTTCTTATAGCTGGGGTCGGTGGACTGACATCCTCTCACATGGGCGCTATAAACGTCAGCTAACAGAACAAGATGTGGAAACCATCTGCCGGACTATCCTGGTGTATTGTCTTAATCATTACAAAGGAGATGAAAATATCAAAAGTTTCATCTGGGATCTGATCACTCCAACTGCAGATGGGCAAACTCGAGCTTTGGTTAATCATTCCGGTATGTCTACCGTAATCAAATAATGATGCTAGTAAATAGGAAAGAATTGCTTCGGTCATGCTGTGTATTTAGTTTAAACTATAGCCATTCTGACATGTCGTAGGATCTTGTCAGATTTTATGAGTAAGGTGGGCTTTGACTTGGTCTGTACGTAAAGGGGAAGTCTCCCTCAGACACTTTGTAGAATGCAGTGCTTTTTCCCTTGAATCAGTTTTAAACAAACATTCTAGCGTAATTTTTAACTGGCACCTACTGCTGGAATTAATCTCTTTTAAATTGCCATAAATCAGAAAGCTTGTTTCCTTAACGGCCATTCAGATTCATGAGGGTTTTTACAAGAAATATTTATATAACACCATTTTCTGGCTAGCACTCTGAATTTTTTAAATCTTCACACCTAAATTTGCATGAAAGTTTTGGTTGATTTTGTTACTTGCAATTTTCTGTACTGAATTATGTTGCTGTTCAGTTTTTGGTGGTTATGTTGCCCGCAAAGAAATTATAGCAGTGATACTTAGATTTAAATGTATGTTTGTAACGTAGTTTGGGGTGAGAGTTTTTTTCTATTCAGATTGTATAAGAATTATTTGGGTTTTATCTAGGTCTGTCTGCACCAGTGCCCAGAGGGAGGAAAGGGAAGAAAGTAAAAGCCCAGAGTTGCCAGCCAATGCTGCAAGATGCTGATTGGCTCACAACCTGTAATCCAGATGTATTATTTCAAGAAGACAGCTATAGGAAACATCTCAAACATCACTGTAATAAGTAAGTACTAAGAAATGTTTCATTTAGAGGTTTGATGGGATTTTTTTTTATCTACATGCTTTTGAAAAGTCCACACGTTAATTTGGATATATTTAATAGAACACAGGGACATTTAATAGGATGTAAACGCCATTATTGCTTTTTAATTTGGGGATAATCATCTTAACAGATATCTGGATGCTTCTGTAAGCTCTTTATGATTGATCAGCACAGTTCTGAAGAAAATTGCTCTCTCCTTACTAAATAAGAATGGAATCAGATTAGGTTATTCTTTTTACCATAGAAAGGAAAGACCATATTGCTACACTAAATCTATTTCTCTTGACAACTGGCTATCTTTAAACAAAAGCTGTTTGTTTCTTACCCATTTTGTGGGATCTCTCAGGCTGATGTCCTTAAGGTTCTCTACCTTAACATGTTACACAATTAAATCCAGTTCTTAGTTTCTGGAGTTCCTTGTAGTAGTTCACCTATATGTGGGTGTATCTTTTCATTCTTTCTCTCCCTTCCTCTCTTGCTCTTCACATTATACATATTATTTATTCTTTCTCCTTTGAGATGAAGTTTCTTACTGAGCTCTCTTACCTGAAGTGATTTGTCCTGATTTGATTTTTTAAGTTCTAAACATGTTGCTAAACCAAAAACCTTTGGGGAAAGAGATTACTGTATTTATTTTTTTTTTTTATTGTTGCATGAATGTCTCTTAAGAGAATCTCTTACCTGTTCTCTGGCTTTTGTTTTGTAATATTTATTTTTGTGTCAGCTTCCTTTGACTCCATCTCAGTTTTGCTTAGTATATTCTCTGTTATAGACACTGAACATACCCTTGTCCCAAAAATACCTTGGTTTAGGGTTGGGTGTGGTTGTTTGCTTTTGGGACTTGGGGAGCTTAGTTTTGTTTTTCGATTTCTACTTGTTGTTATATATGTACCATACAATTGTAATGCAGTGTTACTGAAAGGTTGTCACTGCTTTTGTGTTTTGAATATATATTGTGTCTCACTAATACTGTTTATTGGAAAGAAGTTACTGATTTGAAAAGTGCATGTGAGCTGTCAATAGGGGTGTGATGTGAAGGGGGAAAGACATTTAAGTGGTTTATTAGCTCATTTCCAGATGCTAACTGAGCTTAATTCTCAGCTGATGACAACAGATACTCATAGAATTACGTTAGCAAGTGTTCTTTGAAATAAACTGTTTTCTGATTTTTTTTCTGAACTGTTACTCAGATTTATTATTACATTTCGTGTGCTCTTGAAGTAATAACATTCTTTCCTGGAACATTATTTTAATCTCCCAGGTAACATGTCTTCATTACTTGTTATATCAGTTTGCAGATCAGACTTAAATTCATTTTTAAAATATTGCTTCTTTAATAATACAGTGGAACAATTACAAGGATCGGGAAGACTGGTAAATGTGCAAGAATGTTTTGAGTTGCTATCTTTTTCCTTCACTTCCCAGATCCACTAGGACTAAGGGAGTTGTAGAAGCCACATGTTTAGTGCAGGTAAAATCAAACAGAGGTGGAAGCCAGTTAATAATCTGAGTGGTTTCCTTCAAAAGGTACCAGTAGCAGTTGGCTTTATTAGAGCGGTGTCCTGTCCTTGTGTACCATGTATGCTGGTTCAACACATAGGACTTCTGAAAGGTTCAAAGAGCCTCTGGTTTTTGGTTGATCTTGGGTTTTATTTCCTGCTCCTCCTCTTTGGCTTGATGTAACAGCTGTTATTGCTTAATACTAAGATGATAGAGAACCTCAACAGCTTATTTACATAGCCACACAGGGAGCAGGGACACCTTTGTGGTCCCAGTTACCATGCGTTCAGAAAGAAACGTCTGACATGCTTTGAATTGCAGACATGACCTTCATTCAAATCCCTGCTCTTCCGAGGTTTGATTGAATAACACGTGTGAAACTGGGTAATGCTCTGGTTGCATCAGGTCTCTAACAAGGAGCTCTCAAAACTGGTGGTGGTCTAAATTTTTCATGCAAGTGGGTGATCAGATTACTGCTTCCCTGGTCACCCTTGCTATTCCAGGAGCAGCAGCAATTCAACAGTTGCTGTGATGTATTTGGGTACAGTGAGAGGGCAGGCTGAGTAATCTCCATCTTCGCTCGTACTGGTTTTACTTCATGAACTAGGCAGCAGGGGGTGCCCTGAATTGGGTAAACATAGGAGAGCAGAATTATTTTCAGGTAGATACTTTTTCTATAGAAATGACCTCATTTCAAGTCTCCTTGAAAAGCCAGTCTGCCATTCTCTCTCCTGCCAGCTTCAAGTGTGACCGCAACACCTGACAGTGCTTCTAAAAATGACTGTAGTATTGCAGAAATGGAGAAAAATAAACATGGGCTATGAAGATTTTTCGCTTCCTTGTAGCAGTTAGGTTGTGCATAGGTAATTAAATGGCAGTTTGAACCATATAGAATAAAAATAGTTAATATCTCTCAAGGGAAATGGGGGATTATTTTTCTCCCCATTGTCAGAAGCAAAAAGTTGTATAATCTGAAAAACCTGATATTCCATATTGAGGGTTTATTGTAAGGTAGTAAAACCAGATTTTATATCTCGTTTATTCCTACAACTTCTGATGTGCTTCCAAAAATGGTATTAAGGCAGCAGCTGAGGAAATTTTATGAGATAATGAAGCAGAACAGTTACTGAAAGCCATCTGCTCAGTTGTTTACAAACTTGCTTCAATACTTCAGAGGCAGTGGTAGAGTACGTGTCTAAACTTCACAAACTGCACTAGGTAGAACTAAATGAAATGCGCCGGGGCCGGGCTGAGCTGGGTCCCTCTCTGTGCAGTGTAAGCAGTTGCCAGGCAGGCCTGTTGGAAGCCAGCAGAAAGCACCACACAGAGGTGATTATGTGCCACCATCTGTCACGCTTCAAGCCTACCATACAGCATGGCTAATCAGCCTTGGCAGGATGATGGATGAACAGCAGCAGCTGCCAAAAGCCACTGTTGGCAAACAGTCCTGAAGTTAAGAACTTTTTCTCCCCTCTGCCTTCCTCTCCAGGGTCCTGCTGCGTGTCCGCATGCTCTACTATCTACGACAAGAAGTTATAGGGGACCAAGCAGACAAGATCTTAGAGGGTGCTGACTCAAGGTTAGTGCAGGTTTATTTTTTGTTTTATGACACTGGCTTTTATAAAGCACACGTACTGTTAACAATGCAATGTTTAAAGGTTGTCACACTTTATCTCTTCTATGTCTATTCTGAAGCAGCCTTATTATTTTATCAGGCGCAGTGGGTAATTTTCTTGAGGGAGGAAACAATGTGGGAAATGACAGAAGTGGATTTACAGATCTGCTAATATTGAGGGATTATTCTATCGCAATTAAAAAAATTAAAAATTAATCATATTTAGATAACCATTCCACTCCCAAAATAGCCTCATGTTGGGGCTTTTTTGTTGTGGGTTTTTTGGTTAGTTGGTTCTTTCTTTGTTTGTTTAAACATCCTAATTATTTTTTAGGGTATTTCAATTTCTGTTTTGGGTTTTGGGGTGTTATTCCCCCTTGAACTTCATATTTACAGAACAGTGTGAAACACTTGGGTGGTGGGGTTTTTTTGTCGTTTGGTTGGGGGTTTTGTTGGTGTTTTTGTTTGGTTGGTGTGTTGGGGGTTTTTTTTGTGGTGTTTTTTTGTTGTTTGTTTTTGTGGGGTTTTTTTTAAATCTTGGTCCAGTAATACCTTTGAGAATGTATATTATGCTGTCTTCACAGTGAAGTAGATGTATGGATACCTGAGCCATTCCATGCTGAAGTTCCTGCAGACTGGTGGGATAAGGAGGCGGATAAATCCCTTTTAATTGGAGTTTTTAAACACGGTAAGTGATGTCTCACTCTGAACAAAACTCGGTTGTAAAGCTTTCAGTGTGTAGGACTGTTCAGTCATAATATTAACAAGTATTGTTCCAAAGAACTGTTGGCTTGTATCTCCCTTTTTTTCTTGCCTGCATTAAAAACCTAATATAAGCTGTAAATATCAGATGCTGTTTTTAAATGTTTGCAGAACATTTGAGAAGAAAACATTACTTTCTTGGCTGTAAATAAAACAAAGCCATATTTGTTTAAATAATAGCCAAATAGTAAGATAGATCTCCATAAACTTTGCTTCCAGCACTGCTTCACTTGCTAACTCTGCCAACCAGTGTCAAAGTGGACGGTGGGCTTAACCTCTGCTATTAATCTGTACAAGTGCCTCCTGGGCTTTGTTCCAAGCAATATTTCACAAATGTCAGTGTTGAGAACTCCCGGCTCCCTTGAGTGGGATGCAGCCTTGTTAACTTTGAAAGGCTGGGGATGCAGAGCTGGCATGATATATACAGTGAGCAATTCCTGATTATAATCCCAATTCTCTGGAGGTCGCAGAGGTATTCTCAGCAGCCCAGCCTGACTAAAGGGGAGAATGATGGCTTATAAAACCTTTCATGATTACAGTTTGGCTTGAGGCTCTACAGCAGTTAGGAGCAGTGTGTTGTAGTACAAATCCTAATTGAATTGTGCTGTTCTGCCTATGTACAGCAGGTCTGTGTTGTGGGCTCAGCTGAGGCGAGTCTAGTCTAAAAATCATTTTCCTGCAGTGCACTGTTGGGATCTGCCATTTTCCATCTAGTCAACTTGGGCAGTAAAAAAGCAAACAGCAGTTTGAAAACCATAGAGGGAACAGTGTCATCTTACTGACATGCATCATCCTAAACCTAATAAGACAGGTTCGTTGGCCTTACGTATAACCCATGTATACAGCATTTTTTCAGCCTATATTGAGGGTTCCGGCAGGGCTGGAGCTATAGAAAATGTGTATATGTGTATTTCCATTCACATCTGTGTGTTTCTACTGGTGAGTATTGAACGTGAAGAACCACTGCAAAAGTCATATAGAAAACTTCAAGTTTTTTCACTTGTGAAAGGTTTTTACTTTATCTTATAACGATATTAAATTTAAAACTGTCCTCACTATCTTCTATTGGTTAATGTTGTTGTTGGGAAAATGTTTCTGTGCTGATGAAATTTACCAATATGAACAATTTCTTGACATGGATGAAGGGATTGTTTCCAGCATGGTGACAGCTCCTTTGTTTTATTAAAAAATAAATAAATCCAGAAAATTTTACTTGTACTGCCTAAACTTGTTCTATTCACAGTTGGTCATAGCCTTTTGAAAAACATTTGTCTCCTGCTCTGCATGCAGGTTATGAGAAGTACAATTCTATGAGAGCTGATCCAGCACTGTGCTTTCTGGAACGGGTTGGCATGCCTGATGCAAAGGCCATAGCTGCTGAACAGAGAGGGACAGACATGTTAGCAGATGGCGGTGATGGGTAAGGAGGACATGAAAAAATTAATAAATTTTATTGGCATTGTATATGTTGGCATGAGTTCATATGTCATGTTTTACTTACATGTTGCCTGAGGATATAAAGTGATCATATGATGTGCAAAGTACATAGAACAGTTTACACAGTTGAGCATGAAATAGAAATGTGGAACTTGGTACACCATACTGATGTCTTTCGTAGCTTTTTTACTTCTGTCCAGAAAATTAGCCCCCTCTCAAAACAATTTACTTCTTGAAAATATTTCTTTTAAATATTTTGTAGGGGTGAATTTGACAGAGAGGATGAAGATCCAGAATATAAGCCAACCAGAACTCCTTTCAAGGATGAAATTGATGTAAGGACCTGTAACTTTCTGTAATTAAAAATAATATCTAATTATAACTGATTTTCTGTATTTATTTTAATGGGGGGTTCTTAAGTTTGAGCACTACCAGGTAAACACCCCTTACAAAGATTGTTTGCTGCTCTGTTTGAGAGATGACATATTTATCTCCTCAAATGATGACATATGCTAAAAACTGGAAACTAAAATAATTTCTGTCTTCTCCCCAAGGAATTTGCAAACTCACCTCCAGAAGACAAAGAAGAGCCCATAGAAATACACCCAAGTAAGACTATAGCAAAGAAACTAAGAAGGCAAAATGGATTGTTTAGTGAAAGGTGGACTGTCTGTATTATCATGTGAGGAGATAGGTGGTGTTTTGGAGCAGTACCATAGTAAACTTTTTACTGCGAATCTCTTCATGCTTCACGTTTTCCAAAACAATTATTTACTGTCTTTAAATAATCCACATTGTGGTTTGCTGGATTTTTTAATTACGCAGTAGGAACTGTGATGATAAAGACCGGATGTTTCATAATGCAGCCACTGATGGTTTTGCCGAGATAATCTTGGAAGTTACAGATACGTTGTTTCCTCAGTATGGAGGAAATTTGCCAAGTTAACGTGAGAATAATAAAGTGAGAAATGATAAGCATAGGTGTTTCCTCAGAGGCAGAATAATCTCCTTACTAATGTATTTAAAGATGCATTGCATTAATTTAAATACTTACAGTGTTCATAACATGTTTGCATTCATAACATTGAATAATAATGCTTGATTGTTATCTCTAAATGCTTCACAAGCATTTCTGAGTTCTTAGAGTTGGATGGTTTGATTCTATTTTTTTATCTCTCACCAATAGTTAATCCTGTTTCTAATTTGTTATGCACCAGTACTAGAGGCACATGTTCTTATCTGATAAAACAGGAATCCAGTTTTAGCCATAGAAACTTTGAACTGTTTAGTGTTGGTTTTGCAGTGCGCAAATACTTCTCTGTTCTCTAGACAAGCACAGTGAAAGCAATGCTGACTTAGGCCAACTCTACTGGCCCAACACTTCAACCCTGACTACCCGTCTGCGTCGCCTCATTACTGCCTATCAGCGCAGCTATAAAAGGCAACAAATGAGGCAAGAGGCACTAATGAAGACTGACCGCAGGAGACGTCGGCCTCGAGAAGAAGTGAGGGCACTAGAAGCAGAAAGGGAAGCTATAATAACTGAAAAACGACAAAAGTGAGTATCTAGGTGTTATCTTCCTTTAAATGTTATTTGAGCTTGTGTGTCACTGGGACTGTTTTTCTGTTTTAAAAGAATGAGCTAAGGGGGTTTGGGGGCATCTAAGCTAGGTTTGGACTCTTGTTTGTTCAGTAGCCTCACTTCTCTTGCTTCTTCCTTAACTAGATGGACAAGAAGAGAAGAAGCTGATTTTTATCGTGTGGTGTCTACTTTTGGAATTATTTTCGATCCTGTAAAACATCAATTTGAGTGGAATCAATTCAGAGCATTTGCGAGGCTTGATAAAAAGTCCGATGAAAGCTTGGAAAAGTATTTTAATGGCTTTGTGAATATGTGTAGACGAGTGTGCCGAATGCCAGTCAAACAAGAGGATGGTAAGTTTTAACTGCCTGTGGACCATTACTCGACAGTTGAAACTTCCTGCCCAGGTGTAATGATTTTGAAATGACAGTACCTTTAATCCATGTTAAACAATACGAATTGGTGTCATTGCAGAACCACCTGATCTTTCCACAATGATCGAGCCAATCACAGAAGAGCGGGCTTCTAGAACTTTATATCGCATAGAGCTGTTGCGGAAAATCCGTGAACAGGTTCTCCATCACCCGCAGCTGGGGGAGAGGCTGAAACTTTGCCAGCCAAGTTTGGACCTGCCAGAGTGGTGGGAGTGTGGTAAACATGACAAAGACTTACTGATTGGTGCTGCTAAACATGGAGTCAGTAGGACAGATTATCACATTTTGAACGATCCTGAACTCTCTTTTCTTGAGGCTCACAAAAACTTTGCTCAAAACAGAGGGACAGGTAATGCAAATACTGTCTCCTCTGTAAACCCTCTGGGTGCTGGCTGCAGTCAAACACCACCTATTGTCCCATCCACACCAGTACAAGAAGAAAAGACTGTGGAACAAACAGAGTCTAAAGTTGAAGGGTCTGAAAATACAGCAGCCAAAGAAAAGTCTGATGTCAAAGAGGAGGCAGATATTGCAGATAAGGACACTAAACCAGACTGTGATGCCGAGGCTGAGCCTGGCTCTGTTAAATGTGAATTGAAAGACATAGAAGTGAGTACAGACGTAGATCCAAAATCTATTTCTGAGAAAGGTTCAGAAGAAGATGAAGAGGAGAAACTGGATGATGATGATAAATCAGAAGAGTCCTCCCAACCTGAAGGTAATGCATTGGTCAGATGAGTTCTGTGGTGCTTAAGCTTGAGTCCCACAGCTGTTTTAGCTCATGCCAGCTGGTAAGTGGCACACATGGTGCCGTTCTGGAATATGGGATGGGCTGTATGTAGCAGTTCCTCTGCCCTTCTGTGTATCACGTGGCTAGATAGGCTTTCATAAGAACCATCCAGCATCAGCAGGGTATTCTGCCACAAGGGATAATTTCCAAGATAGCTTACTGAGCCCATAAGCATGGTCTCTCTGTGTGCCAAATGCAGAAGTCTAAGGCTCTGCTGTAGTAATTAATGAACAAAAGCCTGAGTTCAAAACGTTGTGTCAAGCCTCGTTGCCTTAGCCTATCTAGTTAGCTTGACATTGGATGTTAATGCCTGGTCATGGTTGTTATTCAGCAGGAGCAGTTTCTCAGGGTAAGAATTTCGATGAAGAAAGCAATGCCTCTATGAGTACCGCAAGGGATGAAACACGCGATGGATTCTACATGGAAGATGGGGATCCCTCTGTGGTTCAGCTGCTTAATGAAAGAACATTTGCCTTCTCTTTCTGGCCTAAGGTTGGTTAGGGGTAAAAAGATGTCTTTTTCAATACAGGTAAAATGTGGGAAATGTGCTTGCAAAATAATAGCGAGTTTTATATGATAATGCATGTCTAACGGGCAAGAGACTATTTTCTGTGATTTGTGGAATAGCATTTTTTTTCCTCTATTTTGTAAAAATTAGCAGAGGATATGAAAGAAATTGCTTTATTAAAAATAGTGTCTTTTATTAAAAAAACAAACATGGCAGACATGAGTTCTTCATAGGGGCCATAACTTTGTCATCAGAATCCCACCTCTTGCACCACTATGCAATTTTGAATTATGAATTTTGTCTCCAGAGTAATCTGCAGCATTGAGAGATGAGACTTTCTAAGATCACCTTTTTATTTTTGGGGTGAAGAGGTTGTCGAGAAGAGTTTTGGTGACCTACATGATCTAAGCCATTATGTAATGTTGACAGATGTAATTGTACTAAGGTATCCTGCAAACATAAGCAGTAGTTTTAGATAGGATAAAGCTGTACCTTATTTTGGTAACAATGCATAGAATTATCTAATATGAAATGTTTTTAAAAATACAAAACCGTAACCTTGTAATAAATCCAGACTTAATTTAGTACCCTTCTTTGCAGTAAGGGAAGAGAGAAAAATAAAGTAGTAATAGTCTTAAGCTTACTAATCACCATAACAGAGCCATCTGGTTTGGGGGGGGGAGGGGGAGCAGGGCAGGAGGACCTTGCTCTTAATAGGCTTATTTCTGGGGAAAGCAAGCAGTCTGTTGCAGCTGCTGAGATTTGCTAGTGGCTCTTGCACTGTTTCGCTGTTCAGGAAGCTAACTGATGCTCATATTCCCTAACCAGCAGTATTTCTTACTTGAGAAGTTTGTACTACTTCAGGCCGGCTAGCACAGAATGCTCTTGAATACTGAAATGGGAAAAAATCAAATAATACTCCTCTGCTTTCAGCAAGTATTTTGGAAACACGGGCTAAAACCTTATTCCAGTCACAGTGTGAAAATAGAACAGAAAATGCTTCATCTGTATAGGTTCAGCATAAGTAGACTAATAAACATAATTAGAGATTTTTAGTGTACACGCTTCAGTGAAATTTGAAGTGATAATGGGCGTGGAATGAAAATTGACATTCATTAGATGTCCCTAGGTTGGTGCCCGTTTCATAATGTTGAACTTTATTAATAGTGACGCTAATGAGGATCCACTTCCTAGGATGGAATTGCAGATCCAGCCTCTTGGATCTCAAGACCTGCAGCTTTAAGATACTGATTGCAGATGTTTTGATTTTCCCTTCCTAACTGTTGATTATGCTAACTACTGAAGTTTTGCAGTGTAAAACAAGAGTGAGTTTCTGTTAAATTTTTCAATTAACATATTGTCACACAAAAACCTTGGTCTGTTTTTTCTCCTTCCCCCACAATATAAATGCAGCTTTTAATTCCTAGTGATGTTTTATTCTATAAAATTGCGTGTTGTTTTCCTGTAAGGTGATCAGTTTATGCTAACATGCGAGAATAGTTATTTTTGAATGTGTTTCTCAAGCTCTGGAAACTGAACTGTGTCGTAACAGTAATTTGAGTTTAAGTGGCCGCTTCTACACTGAAGGTTCATTACATACTTTTTCTTTATGCAGGACCGAGTAATGATCAACCGATTAGACAACATCTGTGAAGCAGTGCTGAAAGGGAAGTGGCCAGTAAATAGGCGCCAGATGTTTGATTTCCAGGGGCTCATACCTGGATATACTCCAACAGCTGTGGACAGCCCTCTACAAAAAAGGAGCTTTGCAGAGCTCTCCATGGTTGGTCAAGCCAGCATCAGTGGCAGTGAAGATATCACTGCTTCTCCTCAGTTATCAAAGGCAAGGCTGCATCTTTCTCTTTTTTACATAAAACATTTTATCTTGCAGGTGCTTCTTCTGCATAATAGAGAAAAATGGCATGCCCTTAAGTAAAATAAAAAAAATGTAGAAGTGTTTCTTTGAATGAAAGGAAGACTTTGTTTTCAGAATTACATGTTTGAAGTTACATTTTAAATTCAGCATAGCAAACAGAGCTTTGTTAATGTTTGAAAATGCTTATTTTTCATTAGGAAGATGCACTCAATTTATCAGTTCCACGTCAGAGGAGGAGAAGACGAAGAAAGATTGAAATTGAGGCTGAGAGAGCTGCCAAGAGGAGAAATCTTATGGAAATGGTTGCCCAGTTACGTGAGTCTCAGGTGGTCTCAGAAAATGGACAAGAAAAGGTTGTAGATTTATCAAAGGCCTCACGAGAGGCAACAAGTTCTACCTCAAATTTTTCGTCTGTTACTTCAAAGTTTATCTTGCCTAATGTCTCCACACCCGTGTCTGATGCCTTTAAAACTCAAATGGAGCTGCTGCAAGCAGGTCTTTCACGCACACCCACAAGGCATCTACTGAATGGCTCTTTAATAGATGGAGAACCGCCCATGAAGAGGAGGAGAGGAAGGAGGAAAAATGTAGAAGGGCTTGATCTGTTATTTATGAGCAACAAACGGACATCATTAACTGTAGTAAGACCACAACCTTTTTCCTTTTTGTCTTGTATGTATTCTTCTGTCTCTGGTACTTCCTGAATGTGTTTAAAGTCTTGTTATACTCTCCCTAACAGTAACGTACTATTTTTGCCCAACCAGCTTTTTCTTTGTTTAGGGCTGTTACTTCTTTTTGAACCAAAGTGTTCACATCAAGATTTTAGTCTAGCAAGTTGTAACTGAGTTTTAAGTATCTCGTACTTTCAAAATTACTTTATTTTTTTTAACAAAGCATATTTCTAACAACATATTTTGAGGTTCAAGTATGTCATGCTTGCTGTGTTGAAAAGGGACGGTCTTGGAGCACATTTACTGGAAAAGCAGAAAAAACTGCTTTGTCTTTAGCTGTGTGTTCTTTATTGTTTAAGAATGCTACATTTACAAAATTCCCTAATGCAATCATATTTCTTTATATAGTATGAATATTTAAACCCCATTAACTCTTGTGTATGCAAAATCTTGAACATTTCTCCTCAGTCAGTCCCAGAAATTATTTCTCCAGATGTTCTCTTGAAGTGAAAATTAATACAGATGTTATTGTTTTCAGGAGGATGCAGAAGTGACCAAAGCTTTTGAAGAAGATATGGAAGCCCTACCAGCAAGGAACATTCCATCTCCTGGTCAATTAGACCCAGACACTCGCATCCCCGTAATCAATCTAGAGGATGGGACCAGGCTAGTGGGAGAGGATGCTCCAAAAAACAAGGATTTAGTTGAATGGCTTAAATTGCATCCTACTTACACTGTAGATATGCCTAGTTATGTACCAGTAAGTATGTGATTCTAAAAAGGTTGTTCAATGGAATTAATGCTAAAGCTAGTTTTACAGATGTCAGAATGAATTCCCTCACGTTGGGCATAGCCCTTCCATTTTGTAACTTGGTTTTCAGTGGAGGTTTTTTTTTTTTTAGCTATCCTTTCTAATGTATCTAAACACCCAAGTGGCATCAGGGTGTTTGAGTTGCTTTTCCCTTCTTAATATTTGCATATCACAACGTGTTAGAACAGTGTTTGTCAAGTTCTGCAGAATTTCTTTATCTGATGCAAGAAAAAATTTCTTCTGACATAATCTGAGAGGAAAGTAATTGATCTCGTCCTAAAATTGTTGTAAAAAGTGGTACTGTGATTGGTAATTTTTGTCAAGAAAATGAAAAACTAAAAAGCAATACATTTCTCTTCTTTCCAGAAGAGTGCAGATGTGCTGTTTTCCCCATTTCAGAAGCCGAAACAAAAACGACACAGATGTCGAAACCCTAATAAACTGGATATAAACACCTTGACAGGAGAAGAAAGGGTACCTGTTGTAAATAAACGGAATGGAAAGAAGGTAAAAATTAAGTTAGTTCAGTGGAGGTCTTTAATAATGTTTTTGCACGTGGAAAGCAGGTTTTCTACTCCACACTTTTAAAGAGAAAGTTTAATAATTTGGCACCAGGAGTTATTCATAGTGAGCTGTGCCACCTGGTTCCTTTAATTCCTTCTTTGCTTTTCTGGTATGTTCATATTAATCACTTGACTCAATAGCTCTTACTTTTTGAACATATCTAGCACCTTTTTTCCTTATATCAGATACAAATTTTATTACCAGACCTGCCTGATTTTATCAATTCAGGTATCCATGTAGTTTTCCATAGCCTGAACTGAAAGTCCTCACTGTTATCCTTCAGAGATGAAAGTGCACAGACAGAAAATGTCCACTTAAGTAGTTCTTTTGTTTTGTTGTTGCATCTTTGTTAAAGTATTAACCTTGTCTCTTCCATTAGATGGGTGGAGCTATGGCCCCTCCAATGAAGGACTTGCCAAGATGGCTGGAAGAAAATCCTGAATTTGCTGTTGCTCCAGATTGGACTGACATTGTTAAACAGTCTGTAAGTGAAACTTCTATTCCATGCTTCACTGTAGACTATAGCACAGAAAAGTCGAAAGCTGTGTAAATTGAATATGAAGTCTTTATCTCGTAACTGGTTTTGAGAAAATCGTAGTGTCTGTGTAGGAGTTACCCAGCTGGGGAGGATGGTGATAGGAGGCTGCTGCAGAATGAGATTGAAACACACTAGGAAAAAAGCTACAGTTAAGGCACCCTTCAGCATTTGGTTCGCGTTATTTTTTTCTTATAAACAACAATCCTTAAGAAACACAGGTATTTGTATATTAGGAACTATTAAGAAAATTTTTGTCATATTCATAATAGAAATATGTGTGGTTGTCTTGATAACAGGCAGCATCAAATGAATAGGTTTTCTGCCTTTTTTTTACAACATTTGTTTGAAAATAAAGGGTAAAATCTGCAAGTACTCAATTTAATAGACTATTACCATACTGAAGGTCAGTACAAATTGCAAAGATATAAATTCATAACTGCAACATATCAGGGTGTTTGTTTTTTTAATGAAGCTACTAAGTTTCAGCATGTATTATTTTACTGTTGTGTTTAAGTGTAAAAAAAATCCGTGATCTTGCTTTCTTCAGCTTTCATTACATGTTCTGCTGCTACACTATAGTAGCTAGCTAGTCATCATTTGCCAGGGTATAAAAACAAAACACTTTTGGAGTATGCCGAAATCCCTTCTGTTTCTTTCATCGTCAGCAGTTAACTGCCGAGAGCTATAAAAGCTAAATGAGAATAAAGCTTCTTTTTTTGCCTCCCCTTTCCCAGGGTTTTGTTCCAGAGTCCATGTTTGACCGTCTTCTCACTGGACCTGTTGTGAGGGAGGAAGGAGCAAGCAGAAGAGGAAGAAGGCCAAAAAGTGAAATTGCCAAAGCAGCTGCAGCAGCTGCTGCTGTAGCATCAACTTCGGGAATCAACCCACTACTAATGAACAGTCTGTTTGCTGGAATGGACCTCACAAGCCTCCAGAACCTACAGAACCTGCAGTCTCTCCAGCTCGCAGGCCTCATGGGCTTTCCGCCAGGGCTAGCAACAGCTGCTGCTGCTGGGGGGGACGCTAAAAATCCGGCTGCCATGTTGCCTCTGATGTTGCCAGGGATGGCAGGATTGCCCAATATGTTTGGACTAAGCGGATTGTTGAATAACCCGATAACTGCTACTACTGGAAATGCCACTACTGCGTCCGGTCAAGGAGAGACTGAGGATGGCACTTCAAAAGCTGAAGAGAAGAAAAATGAGAATGAAGAGGAGAATAAAGACTCTGAGAAAAGCACAGACACTGTTTCTGCTACTGACTCTGCAAATGGATCTGTCAGTGCTGCTACTGCGGCGACTACCGCCACCGCCACTACTACCACCACCACCAACACTGGATTGCCCACAAACCCTCTGGCCTTCAATCCTTTCCTGCTGTCTACCATGGCTCCTGGCCTCTTCTATCCATCTATGTTTCTACCTCCAGGACTGGGAGGATTGACTCTGCCCGGTTTCCCAGCACTAGCAGGACTTCAGAACGCAGTGGGCTCCAATGAAGAGAAGGCTACTGACAAAACTGAAGGAGCTGCCTTTAAAGATGAAGAAAATCTCGAAGGCAGTGATGCAGAGGAGAGCCTTGATAAAACTGCAGATTCCTCCGTTTTAGAAGATGAAATAGCACAGGGTGAAGAATTAGACTCACTTGATGGGGGGGAAGAAATAGAAAACAATGAAAATGATGAATAACCAGTACCAGTTACAGTTAAAGTGTTTTAAACTTTTGACAAGTGGTAGTCCTACTGTTTACACTCACAGTTAATGTCCATACTTAGTTTTTATAAGCTGTTCTGTAACATAGTGTAGCAAAAAAAAAAGTTCAAGTCATGTTATACAGATGTGTCAAAAGGTATCTTGGTCATTAAGTATTGTGCAGTGCATTATTTATTATCCCTAGGAGAGATGAAATTTGAGAGGTGATCATGTCTTTTTAAGGAAATTGACATAATGCTCTGCTTTTTCTTTTTTTTTTTTTTTTCTTTTGGTACCATTGGTATTATGAATTAAGCAGCAATTTGTAACCAAGTGGCACTAATAGAAGGAAGTGCTGCTTAAAGGAAGGATGAAGTTATATATTTAATTTTTTTATTTTTATTTTTTTTTGCTGTGAAGGTCAAGATGAAATTTACCATACATATCGTACTCGCGCTTCGTTTTGACTGTATGGGAGTTCATCCGCTCACATGCGCGCACACACCCACACACACACTCTCTCTCTGACAATCTTCATGATAGTGTGAATGTCTCTGTCTTGAGACGCAGCAATAATAAGGCAGCTGTTGAATGTGAAGAGTACCTTTTGGAAATTAACCCGCGGAGAAGGTTCTTACAGGATAAAGCTACAGTTTAATCGTCTCGTGATCTTGTAATGCACTGGTATAAACAAAAAGAAAAGAATCAGGTACCTTTTTTAAATTAAAGGACTTTGTTACTTTAGCCACAAAGCTAAACAGCATTACCTCAACTCTAAACTAGCCTTGAAGTTTACACACATGACTTTGTAAATGTATTGTTTTTCTTTGTTGTGATGTCTTTTTATTTTTTTTTTCTTTGGAAACTGCTATCATGTAAGATAAGATGTAAATTGCTGCCAACTGTAGTAATGATGCTTTTAATAAAAGTGGCCCATGATATGCAGAGATGTAATTATAGAATGTAGTGTTTAGGGACATCAAAATTGGTGTTCACTTTCTGTATTTGCATTTTGTGGCTTTTTTATAGCATTTTCCTGCTATATTCTTTATAGATTAGTGGCTGTAAATGCTAAACTGATCGTCTTCAGGGGACTAGGCAGGAAGAGAAACCTTGAATTGCCTTCATATTTTCCACTCTAAGTAACTCTACAGAAATGCACGCTAAAATCCCTACTTTACTTCTTCAAAGGGGCATGAGAGACTGAGAATACTTTAAATGTGTTCAGCATGTGATAATGTGGTACACTAAAGAACAAAAGGGCAAAAGAAAAATGAGGCTTTAATAGGCACAATATCTAGGTCATTTATCCTTGGTTAATGGGTAGAAAAACACAATGCTGTAGTGACAGCAAGGGATACAAAGGCTCTGTGGTATCCTCTAGACCAGAGCTTGTGATGCCAGAAACCACTGTGTCAAACAACCTACATGAAACTAAAACTGACCCACTTTTCATAAAAACCAGGGTCTCTTCTGGAGAGCTACCGATTTGTACCCTTTTGTGACCTTTTGATATTCGAGATAATGTACCATTTGAGAACTTCTGTTTTAACAGTGTTGTCACCTTGACACACACATACACAACCAGCTGAAGAGTGAGGATAAAAGGTTAGATTTTCAGTGGAGTACATGAAAAATTGGCTATTTCAGTAGCCAGCTGTGGGTGGACCCCTGTCTTTAGGACTGATATTATCTGTGCTTTTGGAATGCGGGAGGGCTGCAAACCTCACTCTCATGTACACTGTGAATTTGCACAAGGAGCTCAAATGGACAAGTATCGCAAGGCCAAAATTTGGTCCCGAGGGGGATGTATGAAAAGGAGTGAACTTGGCTTGAAATGAACATTTCATGGATGATGAAAGTAGATGAGAAATGAAGGCTTACGAAGTGAATTTTGTGTGAATGAATCACAGGCACGCACTGTTGAAATGAATAGATGTCAGGATGTCTTGTACTGCCACTTAAATAGATCATAGGGAGTTAATGAAGGTCAGGAAGGATTCCCCCTGCCATGTACATCACAGAACGGCTGACGAGGTGTGTTATTCCTACCTCTTTTTAAAACATCACACGTAGACCACGACAAAAAGTGAGAGGCTGAAAGCCAAGGTACATTAACATGATCAGGTGTTAATTCACTCTGTTGAATTTGTTTGAGCTGTTGTTTAAATGCCTTGTGTCTTATATTTTCTCTTACCTATAGAATTCCCACTGTAAGAGTTGGTAGGTGTTTGCCATTGTGTGTATTCCACATCCTGTATCAAATAGCCTTTTTTAAATTTTTTTTTTTTTTCAGTTCAGTTTTATAATTCCCAGATTTACGCAGACTAATGATATCCCTCGGGACGACCCTTTTTAATTGGCAAGACTAGAAATTATATTGTTAAACGCCATACTAAATCCCTTTCTCCTCTGTTAAAATAGGGAACTTCTTGTAACCGTCTATTTCTGCCTGTAGGTTTTTGACACAGAAATGTGTAAGTCATGGTGTAGAGTGTCCAAGTGACAAGTGAGCAAATCTTACTCCTAATATAAGGATCTTCCATGATGGTATTACTCATCTGCCTTTCCTACTCAAGAAAACTGGAGAATTGTTGCAACAGAATGAATTCAATGGGAATGTGAGAGCCTCCGTGCTTTCTGAACAGCCTTGCTTTCTACAAGCCAAACAGACCCCTCACCTGTTGAAAAGGTGGTGACATTTGATTTTTGGAAGAGTTATGGGCCCCTGGTATCAAAAATGAAGTGGGGGGATTGCCATCTAATGTCCGAGAAATGTATTACATGAAAATATGAAGGTTTTTCTTTGATTTGACAGAGTTTTTACATGTTAATTATTGCAAATATTCTGACGGAGTTTTAAAGTGTGTCTAAATGAATAAAAGCTTATGTGAGTAAGATACATAAATCAGATACTATTCTGCACTTGATTCACATGTGGAGCACCCTTTCTGTCTGTCTTGATGAGGGGCCTCTTGTTTACCACCAAGTTTTTGGGTTTTTGTGGGTGGGGTTTTTTTGTTTTGGTTTGGTTTTTTTGCTGGACCTACTGTTGTTCATGGAAATGTTAATGGGGTTATTGAGGAATCTAAATTACTTTCTCTGTTACTTTCAAGAAGAAAGTGTCAAAGTACAGCAGTGGTCTGAATGCTAGCACAGCCTGTTCTGTGTGTGCAGTGTGCAATCCTGCCAAGGGAAAGAACTGAACAACAAATCTGCCCAGGCTGTTACAGACATATTTTTAGATAAGGGGATTGTAATGGAGAAATTGTTCAAGTATGAGTATTGAAAACTGTCATTGGTGAAATAGTGGACAAATTCCTGAACTAGTCCCGGGTATTTTCTGTCAGCTTCACTATCTTGTTTCATATTAATGTCAAGTATCAACGTGTACTGCTTATTGGAATAACAGACTCCTTCTATTGAGGACCTTTGCCATTAAACACTTCCTCATTTGGGAGGAGCTTTAGATTGGCGTAGGAGGGTGTGATATATATTGTATTTTTAATATTCAGCTTCACTTTTAAATTTGTATTGTGAACAAAACTGCTTGGGACACTTAAGACTTCTGTTGCTCTGCACCGCATGTTTCAGCTACCTCTGAATCCTTAACATCAGGGCTGCGGTCCAATAACGTAAAGGGCACGTGAGGGTTCTTGGTCCCACTGCCTCTAAACTCCTCCCTGAGGGCCTGCAAAGTGCCAGCCCATGAACATTTTCTGACTCAGTGGGAAAGAGCATTGGCTGCAGATTTTGCTTCACATGTTGTGCAAATAACCTGTTGTACCCCTCTTTGGCTTCAAGTGATGGTGCCATGGAGAGACCCGAAGATGGCTTCTTAGATAGACAGATTATGTTCTGGGCATCCAGTCTAATCACTAGCTTAAGTCAGCTGTTCTGAGGAGAATGCATGAAGGAAATTAAATTTAAAGATGGACAGTTGCTGTGATCAAAGTTTGATGAGACTTAGGAAAATTTCCTTCCAAATGCAAGCTGAATATCCCAGTCTGCATGCAGTTTTAGATAATAAATTTGATGCAAAAAGCAAATATTTAGGATTAGGAACTATAGTGCAAAATACATATTTTCTAAAAGAGGGTAAGTCCATGTCAGTGAGTATTTTTTTGTTTTTTCCAGCATAGTTTGCTGTCAGCACCGGTAAAACCATCAAACCTCAATTATTTGAGCTATTTCTGTTGCAGTAGCTTAGTGCAGGTAGACTCCAGTCTGTTACTTGTCCTCCCTCAGTCTTTGCTTAAAAAATTTAGGTATCAGTGATAGCTGCAAGTCAAATACTTCATTATATCTTAATTTGTAATTGTAGTTTCATTAAAAACAAAAACCCATCCCACCTATTTGGAAAGTTTGCTTGGAGTGTGTAGGTGCAAATACTGTGAATTGGGGTCTCACTGCAGAAAGTCCTTTTTTTTCTGTTAGTTCCAACTTTTTATACATGAGGCTTACTGACCTAAGGGGTAATATAAAGTTGCTGGACCATGGGTTCATCAACCTTTTGGGCGGGGTCACCCATGAACTGAATGGCAGACAAACTGCAAGCTTTAAAATGTCCAGTGATGGCAAACGGTTCCATGGGCAATGTGGTCAAGTCTGATAGTACAGCTTTTACAGCTCTCCTCTTCCTGGGTCATTCTTTGGCCTTCCAGTTTTTGGGAAGTGCCAGGAGTCTGTGGGTTTTGCAGACTTAGGAGTTGGGAGCAGCAGTGCCTGGTCTGTGCTATCAGCCTCCTCCTCCCACAGGGTTTCTGCTATTGTTGGGCCTGGGGAAGGATTTGCATATCTGTGAGCACAGAGCTGATGTTCACTCCCTCTGCTCAGAGGCCCTGCAAGGAAACTCCACGATCCTTCCCTTATTTTTTTTTTCCTTTAAAGGCTAGTAGAAAATAAGAGACAGCCATTGTATTTCACTGCAGCGGCATTGTTCTGCATCAGACAAAGATGGCATATTTCTCTGAACCATAGTTTCTGCTCCTTCAGCCATGGCTGGCTACTGATGAGCAGCTGTGCAAACTCTGAATAGCCTACGGCATTTCCTAAAACCATTAAAAAATATGAATTTTCCCCAAACATGTGCCAAAGCCCTCCCAAAAATATGTAGCAGGAGGAGGTGGGCAAAGCCTTTGCTCTTTGTCCTGAATATGTCTTCCTAAAATCAAATTTTCAAGGCATGCCTGCTTTCAGAGAAAACCAAGAAGTTCATTCAAACATATCAGTTGATTCTGGAGTGACTTAAATAAGTCCTGTTCAGAAGATTATTCTGAAAGAAAAAGAAAAATTATTAATATTTTCTTCAAGGGTTTTTTTGTGAAAGAGGTGAAAGTGAAAGGTTTAAACTAAGCTATATAATTTTGCTTCATGAGCCAGACAGGTAGTTGTAATAAATAGTTGAAAAAAAGGTTAAAAATCAGTCCTGTTCCTCATCTGCCATGCATGTGATATTTCCAAAATATCATTTTGGGCTGTCACTGTAAGGACATGCTTTTTCTTCCCAGTCGTCTTCAAGTTCTTCTCAACCAGACTGGCCATCTTCTGCTGTCTCAGTCTGCAGCAGGCTTGCCATCTGCTATATGGCTAATCAATTCACAAAGGTGCTGCTGGGCAGTGCAGACTCCCTGTCCTCTGCCAATATTTTCTGGAAGTTGTCAAACATAGCTGAATTTGTTCTCAGCTGTCACTATCATTGCATTGATTCCAGCTTGTAACACTCCAGTGACCAGTGGGGTATGCGCTTTGTTTTGCAAGCAGTGTTTGCTCTTTTGTGCCTGTTTGATTAGGCTGGAGCTATCACCAGAGTCTGGGGAAGCATCTCTCCGGCTGCAGGTAAAAGGTGCCTTTTGACTGTTTTAAGTTGCCTGCTCCCAAGTTTGAAAGGTGAGCCCGTGGGCGAATCAGCAGACCAGGACTCCAGATTCAATTTCTAATTCTGTCTGCTTCCCTGAGGCGGTTGCTTTAATTGCAGTTTCCAATCTTCAGAATGGAGAATGACACTTGCCTTCTTCACAGAGGTGTTGTGAGGCTAATGTTAGCAACAATCATGCAGCACTCAAACCGTCCTGATTAGGACTGCCTGGGTAAGGCTCCAGTTCATCCTTGAACATGACAATCTTCATTACATCTTGGGCTGTCGTAATACAGCCCCCCTCAGTCAATGGCTGCCACTGTACAATGGCAAACCTGCTACCCCACTGTGAGGTACCAGATTTGTCAGCTTCTCTCCTCTGTCTCCTACTTCCATGGAAAACTGCGTGCCAATGTTTGGGTCTCTATTCTTATTGTCCCATTGAGTCCCACTGTCAGGACAGGACCACAGCTATTGCTTTTGCTGTACTACGCACTACCACTTGACCTTACTGTTCTGAGCGTAAATCAGTACATTGGCTTCTTCAGAAGGAGGGTTGATTATTGTTCATGTTTCTTTAGTATTCCTTTGGCCATGCCTGGATATGATGGTGGAGCCCCTTCACCTGCAGTTACTGAGTTTGCAGGTTTGGACACTCGTTTTAAGTGGCAGGATTTGCATCGTTACGGCTTCATGTTCTCCTCAAAAGGCTACTGCTGCACACATTGCTCTGCTGATGGGGCAAATCTGAAATTAAAACAGTAGATTGCTGAAGCTTTAGTAAGCTAACAGCTTCTCTTCCTCCTTGGTCATGCAGGAGTGCTGAAAAGCCCTCCACTAGTTCTTCCTTGGGTTTGCTTACGGCTGCCTCAGTCAGGGAGCTTGTGGATCCATTGGGGACAGACAGAGAGATGATAATATTCCTGTTTCTTTCCATCCTCGTCTGCATTCTGTCAGATAGCAAGAAGTGGTTAGATGATGCTTCCAGTGTCCACTGGTCTTCTAGCAGAAATTGGTAGTTTCAAAAAAGCCTGAAGTCCAGCTTTCCAAGTACCAGTTCCTACCAAGGAGCACCTGTCATTGGCTCTATACAACTGCACAGAAAAGGAGCATTCAGGAAAACAAAAAGGCATCTGCTGCCTTTAACACTCAGTGTTTGAATTGAGCAAGCTTTTTCACTGCCTTATTAGTTTCCCTTGCCATGTGAAGAACTGCCATAATTTCTTACCTACTGTATACTTATATTTAATCCAAAGGAAAATAACAGTTTTCTAGAAGTCATGAGAGGCAAGCTCCAAAATATCTTTCAGCCCGTTTTCAGTATGTGCTGTTAAATAACTCATATTTGTCAGCTCTTCTTGGCACCCTTTCTATGTAACAGCCTCTAATGATTTTAGATCAGCTTCTCTGCTGATGGTGAGTAGGGATCATGCTATGCAGTAACAACACTTGAATGTGTATAGCATTTGACTACGACCATATCAGAGGTGGCTGCTTGTAAGCCGGATTTGGAATAGGATTTGCAAAACTGTTTTCATCAGTAGGTTTCATTGTATACAAGCTAAAGGATGAGCGGGCTTCCTTGCACACTATTTATTGAAGTCTTCACAAAGCAGTTGCAAGTTCGCGTGCCAAGAGGATCTTAACTAAATAGGAACAAATTACGCTTCTCTGCCATGTGCTTTATTTATTCCTCATGGAGGGGTGGCTTTTTAGATCTCTTCTTGGGCCTCATGCCTCTGATGACCCAAGCAACATTTGCGTGCAGTGATACAGGTTTTCTTGCTGAGCCTTTACTGTTTGCACCTACAGAAATAATCTGCAAGCGATTGTGGAGCTGGTTTTTATGCTTGTCTTCACTCCTTCTGAGAGGTAGGGGAGATATATGCTGTGAGCAGGCAAAAGCAAATTAAATCTGCACTGATCTCTCTGATGACCAATGTGCAATAGGGTGGCACGCAAATGTCTGCGTGTCTGTTGCTTGCAGCAAACAAAAACTGTCACAGGCAAATGAGAACCAGGAGTTCAGGGAGGAACATGGGGATTTCTGTTGGAATACTGTGGTTTCCCTTCCAGGTTCAAGGTGGCAGTGATGCCCCTCCAGTGAAAGGTGAAGGCTGAAGGAATCCGTGGCTGCTGTAGTACAGGAGTCCTTAGTGGAGAACTCCTGGTATTGGTGTGCTTTGCTAATGGATACTACAGCAAGGGCAGGGAGAACTTCCTTCACTGACTATTCTCTTGGGGAAAATGCACAGAGAGGGGCTGGCACAAGGTGATTCTCCTACCACACCATCCTAAGCAGGGTTTCTGACAGAGCAGCTGCAGGATGGAGGGGAGCCAGAGGTGACAAAATCCTCTCATAACCTTGCAGAAAAGAATGGTTTCTTCTGCAAGATGATAAATTGATGGTATGAATCAGTAGCAAAATGCAGAGCCTTTCTCTCGTGATTCTCATCACCTACCAACAACCATTCAAGTTCAGACATGAGCAGTTAGAGCCTCTCTGTAAAATGTATGTAGGATGGGAACATGTGACACGGGCTTCTTGGTGCTTGCTAGATGAGTGTTGGGCAGTCACTGAGCACATTTTTAGCTGATGCAGGCTGTATATATGTGTGTGGCTCTTGGGAGGGTGGAAAAGGTGAGCATGCCATCCCGAAAACCAAAATGTCACCAGATATCCTACTCCCTCTGGATTAACTCATGTTCCTTGAGGTCCTGGCCAACATATTTTAGTGGCTTTTACAAGCTCATTTTCCACTTTGGTTTCATATCCTGTTTTATGGTATGTTTATTCCTTTTGGTTTTATTACTGACTTACAGTTGTACAATTCTTGTGTTTGCTGGCACCAAACCTCAGGTGAAACTACAGCTACCATCCTCACTGCTAAAATGCTAACAGCAGCTACTGAAATCCCAGTAGTGATCGAAGTAACACCAAGTATTGCAGGGAAATCTCCAGTGGGGAAAAATCTGTAATCCTTTCGGTATTTTTGCTAGTTTGAGTCATAACTGCCATAGAAATAAAGGCATAAAGCTAAAAATGAAAATGTCACTCTGAAGTACAGGCAAACTGACCACTCTGAATTTGTTTAGGAATTACATTTGAATTTTAGAAGTCAGCCAGGATATGCACAAGTAATTCAAGAAGATATAAATGGCTACATTGTAATGGGTAGACACCTATTTTAAACATGATCTATGTTTTTAAGAAAATTCATTACAATAAGTCTTACCATACCAAGCTCTTCAATGAATTTTTCATGTCTGCATACCAAGATATATATAAAATGATCGTAATCATACACCTTTGGGGCAATGCTGAGCACCAGCTGTTTCACTGATGATTTATAGGTTGCCATGTTCAAGGTTAATAATCAGGAGAAACAGGTTACAGTATGCAATGTATTTATGTCAGGTTAGAAGTTCAGTAGTGAGGATATGATGTTAGGATGATATGTGCAGTTTTAATTAGCTACATCCCAGTTTTCTGGAAATCAAATGCAGATGCTTTCTAAAGGTAAAATCTGAAAAGTTACTGGTGCTAATTTTCATTTTTAACTCAGCTGAAATTAAACCAGCAAAATATCTTCTTCATCTCAACTGAAATGTGCATGCAGACTGCCCAAGTGATCAAGTCATAATAAAAATTCAATGCTAAGGTGGATGGAGATGTTCCCAAGACAGAGAGCAGGATGGTTTAAACTGCAAATGCATTTGCCCTCGATGCTTTGTGAGCTGCCATACTTCACAGCCCAGCCGGTTAAGATCAGCCATTACAGCCTGTCAGTGTACCAGCCTTGAAGCTGGAGGTGGCAGTCACAAGACATCAGACTGTGCAGCAGCCTCAGCCCACTGGCAGGGGCATTGCTGGTGGCCGTGGTTGTTTCGTCTCTGGATCCAGCTACATGCACATGTCCTACTGAAAGAGGACCTTTATCCCTGTGTGATTGCCAGGATCTGCTCTTCTGTGAACGACGTTTTTTTGTTGTCTACAGGCTCGGAGTCAACATTTGATGCCACAGGCCCTTTTTAAGCTTCTGAATAGTTACCCGTTGGTTTACCTAGGGAACTGGAGTTTTCTGACATAAGCCAAAGGTGCAAGCTTTTCTGCTAAGGCCTGGGGAGCTGTAGCTGCTTGCAAACACCAGAGTCCCTGAGCTGGGCCTCAGAGAATTGTCATCATAGTGCACTGCTTTGCAAAAACCTTTGCTTCTTCTGTTCAGCTGTCCTGAGCTCTCTCAAAGCTGAATGCTCATTCCCAGAAGTCGGCAGCTTTCTCCACACACTGCTGTGATTATATTCACAACAGGGAACTCCAAATAAGATGAGGAATGGGGCTAATTCATTTCAGAGATGTCTTTAAATCTGATCAGATGCACTAACAGCAGACTGCTCTTTGGACAAAAACAGCTGATCATCTCATCTCTGCATTTTCAGCTGTGTTACCCACCACACTGGGAGTGACGGGAGGCGTGCTGGTGCCAGGGTACCAGCCCTGGGTCAGGTCAAGCTTCAAGCACACAAGTTGCTGTGTCCAGCTCTTCATCCAAGTCTGATCTTTGACTTAGTCGTATTTGAGTCTAGGACTACTGTGAACCCGTGCCAAGGATTTCCTTGGTGCTGAGATGTTCTGTGGAGCAACATCCCGCACCCACAGACCCCAACTGCAAGCTTTGACTCTTTCATGTCATGCATTCAAGGCCTGCCTCTGCCTCCCATTGTGCATTGATATATGCTAAACAACCTATTGAACTTATAATAACAAATGCAGCCTGCCCTCTAAATAAATGGGAAGAGGCACCCTGGCATAATAAAATCACCAGACAGGGGGCAAGGAATAGGACACAGATGAAATTTCATTCTCATAAATTGCCTCTCTATTATACTTGGGAGTATATTCACAATAGGGAACTCCAAATAAGATGAGAAAAGGGGCTAATTCTTTTCACAAGGATGGCTTTAAATCTCAGCCTATACCCATGCTAGAAAATTAATTATGGCTATGATGAATGAAAGGAGAAGTTATACCAGTAATGAACATCACCATATCCTGCTTTCTTAGTCCAATAAAATTTTCTTTAACTAAGCAGTGGCATTCATAACTGTCAGCAAAGCTAAACATGAAGACAATAGGACATGTTGGGTGCAGGTGGGTGTGGGATAAGCTGTTTGAGCCTTTATATGTTTGTGTATAATTTTAAAAGGCCAGGCTCTCTTAGACATTTTACAGAGTGACTGACCAGGAAGTGGGAAAAAAAAGCCAATAAAAATGGGTGATATAAACATTTTATTGAGAATTGCGGGCGATGGTGGAGGCAGCTGGAATCCCAGGGTGAAAATTTGGCTATAGTGGAGGTAGAAGTAAAGCTTATCCTGCCTCTGGATTCTGGTCTTACAGCATCCAGGTCCTAAACAAAATAGCGTAATTTATCCTATTAAGTTATTAGACTGTATACCTGGAGTTATTACTGAAGGGCTCGTGCTCAACCATTTTATTTCACTACTACGTCAACGTATATTTGCCTTCCATTGACCTGTCAGGGGCCTTTGGATGGGTAACAAATCTAAGAGGGCCAACCACCCTTCATACTCTTCCATTCATATTTGCTTAACCTGTTCTTAAAGACTGTGAGAGACAATCCGTGCTGTGCTCCCCTTGCACTTCAACTTACTCTCCTTGCCATAGTTTTTTCCTGTTCCTGTTCCTCCCATTTGCTATGAACATGGAGTACGAAATGATCCCTTTTCCTTGGCAACAGCGTTTTCTAGCTTGGAAATAAATTATCATGTTTTCCCCCAGTCTTTTGTCTTTAGAATGACCCGTGGCTGGCCCAGTCTTTCTCTGTTGGTTGTCCCTTCGAGACCACTCCCTTCAGTCAGTCTTAAGGCAGGTCCTGGCATTGGCCAAGACTGTTTGTGCTGGGACAGTCCTTGCAGCCAGCTTGCTTAACCTGGGGCTTCAGCTCTTCCCACTCTCTCCTCCTGTTACCCAGCTCTCCTCTTTTGCCATGGTGTCCTGTTGTTTTGTGCTCAGCTTGTGATCTTCTGTTTCCCAGGAGGTCTACTTGGTGGTCCCCTGGCTGGTCATCCCTTCAAGTATTATTTCTAACTCCAGTACTGTTTTACTTCTCACCAGATTGCATGGACACTTCTCCACTGTGTTATTTCAAATTAAGACCTTTTTTAAACATAAACATTGCTGTTCAAAATATTTTAAGCATCTCTGTGGAGGTGTGATCTCTGTTTCCTGCTGAACAGTTTGTACCAGGTCCTGGGAGAGGCCTCACAGAATCTGCTTTCAACTACAAACTAAATCCTTTCATACAGTTTCCAATTTGATTTTCAGTCATGTTGCAGGAGTTCAAGTTAGAGCGTGCTTCCCCAGTTTGCTTAGGAGGATGTTTGGAAGACTCTGCCTCGCTAACCTCAAGTATATCCACAAAGCCTATTACTTTACCACACAAAGAAATTAATTTGATTTGATGCAGCATGTTTTTAACAAACCCGTCTTGGCTGAATCTCATCTCCTTGTTCTTATCCGCGTGCCTACAAATAGTTTTTTTTATTTTCCTGGGAAATGAAATTACGGTGACAGTGGTTTATAATCCCCAGCCCTCCTCCCCTGCCTTGCCCTCCCCCTTTCTCACCCCACGCATCCTCTTCCTTTTTCCAGCCACACTACAGCCTCTGTGTGTTGCTGCTGTGGCAGTCCTGGGCCTTCTGCTGAAATTTCCGTCCATGCTTTCCTGTCCACTTTTTTTTTTCCCCCCTCAGTTGGTTTGGTTTGTTTTTCGTATTCCTCTGGTACAGTAACCATCCCTTCCCATCCAAACCATCAATCCAGTGCTCCCACAGGGGATGGAAAGCTGCTGTTTTCCCTCACATGTCATGACATTTGACCGCTTCACCCTCAGCCAAACAGCGAGTGGCTTGCTGCTTAATTTCAGGATCCAAAATACAATTGCTTTTTAAACTCCCTATGGACTCTTTCCAGGCTACTGCACAAATTAAGCCTGTCTCTACTCTTTTCCCCACCACTTCCTTTTCTTACAGAGCAGCAGCCTCTTCCTTCTTTTTAAACTTTTATATAGTGCTATGAATTTATGTGGAGATTTACAGACACTAGATAAGACCCCTTGGCTGTCCAAAGGAGTTTACACACTGCTGCTTGGCTCTGTCAAGAGGGTCCCCTCCATAGCCTCTATGTTCCGTCTTCCAGTGGCAGTGGGATAAGCCAAATGGGAGCAAGGCATGTCTGTCTTGCCCAGGCATCTTCAGCAAATGGTGCCACCCCATCAAAAATGGTTACAGCCTTCTTCTCTGCGAGGCTCTGACATGCACAGGGATTTGTGTGTCTCCTGCCTGGCTCTATGGTCTCCTGGTTTGCACCCAAAGCAGAGTGGGAGCCGCAGTTTTGTTTCCTTTACATCTTAATGAGCTCAGCTGCTCTGGCAGCAGCAAAGCTGCAGCTCAGCTGCAGGCTGTGTACAGCCCCCAAAAAACTGGCAACAGCATCTCCAAAAGGACAGAGAGAAGCCCTATGATGGAAACCAGCCCTTCCCTGCTCAGTCTCTGGGAGCTGTAACCCATCAGTGGGCTGAGGGCATCCAGTGCCCTTTCCTCTCTACTGACAGGAGAGGTTTCACAAACCCATGGCCCTGGGAACCACTGCCACCATGGTGAAGGACAGAGACTATTTGTTAGAAACTCAGCCCTAAGTCATGTGGATGAGTTCAGTTCCCACATATGCTTTGTTTTGAAGTCTACATCAACCATTTTGAATCTAAATACACCTGCTAACCAGGTGTATTTAGATACACCAGCTAAGCTTCATGTGGTTTTGTCCTTTATGCCTGCAGCCGTTCATTCCCTGTCTTCCTCAGCATCTAGAGATGCTGATTTCTGCAATGGAAATAAATCTGTGAAGGCCTTCTGGTTAATGAATATTAAAAGAGCTCTGTAAATATTGTTTGCTATGAACATTGTAGCAAAAAAAGCCTCCCACCATTAGTAGTGAGTGAAAATTAACTGCTAACAAGGCATCCCTGCTTTGGTACTTAATGTTACCTCCTTAAATGCTTATAGAAATATGAGCACTGAGGATGCACGGTAATATAGATTTCACATTTTACACTGGTCTGGTTATCTAATCAAAGCTAAAGTAGCTGGACTGTGAAACTAGCCTAGTGAGTTAACAAATCCTCAGCAAGCAGAAGTCACAGGGGATATCCACTATTTTGATTTTTAAATAATTTTTGGCTTTGAGTAAAATACACTGCTTCTCCAATGCACTATAAATCCATCTTTGTAGAGATACCTCATATGCTGTGCCATTCACAGCACTAACTTAACTCCACAGCCCCATTATTAGGTGTTACATGCTTATTTAAAATAAGTAAAATAAAATCAACACCCACTAAACTGTGTGGGGGCAGAGCCCCAAAAACCCTGGGTGGTCATAGCCATGTTGTAGGGTGCAGCCGCCACAGGAGGTCCTGTACTTGTGCCGTGCATGGGCCAGCTGCCCTGGCTGTGCTGTGTGAACCTGAACTTTGGTGTGAACCTGAACTTCTGCATTTCCTGCCTTTGTGTTGTTTTGTTTTGCTCCATTGTTGGCCGGTCTGGCCTCCCCCCTCGCCTCGACAGCGGATGCACTCTGAATTCAGCGTCTTCCTATTCTCAGAATCCCTCCCTTATTTTCTCCTCTTCAGGCCGTGAAAAAAGTTTTGTTCCTTTCCATGTTTTGCTTGATTTTCCCAGCAGCTGAGTCAGCATCTCCCTGTCCTGGTGAGGCAGCAGCCCTTTAAAGCTGCTGTTATCTCACAAGCATGCTGCTTGCTGCAACCACCACCTAGAGCGCTGAGATAAGTGAGGCGGTGAAGGGAGTAACCATCTCACAGCCCATGAATGCTTCCAGTCAGGCTGGGAAATAATAGAAATATTTATTCTCTGGAAAAGCTTCCCGCAGCTGCTCTTGCTCCTTCATTGTTTCATCCATCACTGCCTATCTCAGTGGCAAACTGAGATGGAGCCGGGAAAGGCCTGAGCCTGGTGCAAAGTCCAGCTCTTCTCCTCGTTATCAGGATTTTCAGTGAGCACCAGAGTGAGCAGAGACTGACTTTGCCCCCCTCCTCCATTATATCCTCAGCCTCCAGTGCTGAGAGAGGGACTTGGCAAGAAATGAGGCTCTGGTACCAAGCCCTCCTTGGCAAGTGTCCTGTGCAACAAACCCGAGGTCTCCCAGGGCAGGGGAGCAGCCGATGCCAGCAGCCAGGAGCCGTGTCGGGACTGAGGGCAACCCTCCCTTTCTTTGTAAGGCCACTAAGCCCCAAGAGCTGCCCTTTCCCTGGAAATATATAATGGAGAAAAGGCCGTGGCACAAGTGCTGGCAAAAGGCTTCATGGTAAAGAAGACAGCACTGGCATGCAACGCAGGACAGGACTGGCCAGGCTGGCTGAGCCAAGCCAGGTCAAGAGCCAGTGGAAGGAACAGGTGAAGGCCAGGCTGCGGGGACTACCCAGAGCTGCATATGCCCACACAGAAAGGGGATGAGATCCAGGGGACACAAGCAGATGTTCTGTATTTAGAGTTTTCAGCATCCCATTGGACTTCTTTGGGTGTAACCCTCCGGGTAGAAACTGAAATTGCAGCTTAGCTGGAAAAATTGCACAGCATGTGTTACAAACACCCACTAGAGCTGTGAGCTCATACCAAGGAAGGGATATCCTTCCTTGATATCCCTAAGGAGCCCATGCTCAGGTTAGATGGAAAACTTGTTTAATTTGCTCTTCTCTCTGGAAATACCAGTCATACAACTATTTCCTGCAAAGGGGAGGCAACAGCTTTCTGGCGAAAGCTCCTGTTCTGTGAGGTACATGGTTACAGGGGAATCTGCAATTTTTATATCAAGATCAACAACTTCTACATCAGCTGTTTGTGATTAACCTTTTTCTTCTCTCTCTCTCTCTTTGCACACTGGCTGAAGATCAAAGGCTCAAAGCTGGAGCGCCAGGTTTATCTTGATATGTTGTGACTGAGCCATGGGTTTTTACAGGCTGGAAGTGGCTGTACAGGGTCTGGGCAACAGTGGCTCCCTGTTCTGGTTTTGCACCTCTTTCTGTAAGGGATAACTGTGGAGCAGCCAGGGGTGTGCCAAGAGGCCAGGTACTATGACTTGTTCATGATGTTTCTGGGAGCTAAACATGATACTCTATTTCTCAGCCATAGCAGACTACAAGTGCTACCAGAGAAAGGTCTCACGCTGATGTCTTTGTATAAATACATTTTTATTGTTGTACTGAAAAGGGCAGGGAGTTACTGCAAGATAGACCTTCCCATGGTTTGCATCAACCAAAGGATGGCTAAATCCAACCCCAAGAGTTTTTGCTGCTGCCCACATGCCTTTCCATGTTTTGTTCTGCTCTAGTCCGTGCTGTGCCCCACTGCAGCATACTCCCTGGTGTGCATTTATTGAGGCATTCTTTCCTCCCCTGCAGGCTGCTGGAAGAGACAAGATGAGCTCTGCACAGGCTCCACGGAGTTCCAGCTCCCCACATAGGCAGTGTGAGGTCTGTGAGAAGCCATCTGTGCCTTGGGACCCCTTCATCCATCTCATCCAGACGCTTTCGCCCAATGTATCAGGTGGAAGTGGCTGGATCTTGACCAATTTTTAATTACCAGTGCACTGATTGAAATGATGGCAATGCCGGCTACCTGGAGTCAGTAGGAATTGACTCCTGTAATGTGGTGGGTATAATCTGCTCTCACTGTGACCCTGCTGTGGGACTGATGCCAGGACAACAAGAGCAGAAACCGGATTTTTAGAGGCAGTGAAAGCCCATAGCTTCTGCTGAAGGAGCAGAGAGCATTGAATCCTCTGTGACTCTGTGGATATCAGGCCATAGTCCCAGGCCAGTGTGTGGGACAGCTATGAGATAGCATTGTGGCATGCCATACTGTGTTCTCAAATAAAGAGAGGAAGGAAAAGGATTTTAAGTAAACAAGAATGGAACAGTTCACAGAGCTGACTGCCACTGCCTGGCAGCCTCGTCAATAACTTGCATACTTGCCTCAGACTGCAGATTATTTCAATGTCAGCACAGATGCCATTTCTGGAAACTCCCTGCAGACCAAGGACATCAGAGGAGCCATTTTATTGTACTTGATGGGTGAGTGCAGGAGGCAGAGGTTAATAAGACCGGTATCGTGCATAGACTGTGCAGAATAAACGAGGCATCATGAAAAGTTTGTGTGAAAAACGTTTCATTTTCTCTATGCGTGAGAAGAAAAAACACCGTAATTTCCTCCAATTCCTGTTTTTAAATGCACACTCGTGATTTTTGCAGCTGCTAACGTGTGTAACACAGCGCTGTAAGGCTCTCATGAGCATAAGACTTCTCACCTAATATGTACATACTTAACCGCCTCTGAAACTCATTTATCTACACCAGCTACTTCCAGACTCCCTGGCATAAAACAGTTTTGCACCAAAGCTGTGTTTGTATTCTCATATGTGACAACACCACATGAGGTGTTTTGGTGTTATTTTGTAAAGTCTCTCTTTTCCTACGCGCACGAGCCACATTTGTCTGTGGGTGTAAGGAAGCCTTCCCACCCCCTCTGGCTTTAGCAAGGGATTTGAGAAAAGCAGTAGTTGCATTTTGGAATACTGCATACGTTTAGAAAAAGACAGTATTTTTCTATTTACTCTAAAAAATACTTCAGAGCATAGAAAAGTTTGGGATCACATTTTCAGATACTCTCACCAGAAGTCACAGTGAGTTTTATAGCTGTGGAACCTTTTCAGAACCCTCCATGTGCCCAACCCAGTTGAGATGCTGCTTTCAGGGTACCTTGTGAGTGCTGTGACTCCCAAATGCCCAAAACCCTGGTAAGGCACAAACATTGTTGAATATGACAGAGGGCTGCTAGCACCACCCCTGTTTGTAAGGGTGCCCTTTATGCCACGGGGAAACCTCCTTGCACATCAGGCTGTGAAGAAGGCATGTCTGTCATTCCTAAATAATTCTTGAATAAGTCTTCCTACACTTTCCAGGGAGCAGTGCAGACACAAGAAGGAGAGGAAAAAGCTTTTTGCTGACCTTGGAGTCTTTGCAACATTGCAGAGTAAAGGCTTAGGGAGATGCTGGGAAGGGAAGGGTCTCAAATCACTAATGATCACATGGTTCTGCAGGGCCAAACAGGGACCCCAGTGCAGTGAAGGTAAAGATGCAAGCCCCAGGTGATTACGTGGGGAGAGGATGAGGTGGGATGGGATATGGGATGGGATGCCCTGACAGGCAAGTAAGTGGCTGACTGAGGACGGTTCTCTGAGCATGAAGCATCAGTTTGTCTGTGCTGCGAGTAAAGTGAAGACCGTGCTGTGATGTCCCAGGTCTAACATCTCTTGGCCACGTTCACAGCATCCTTGAGTGCTTACAAAGACAAAATATTAATGTGTTGGCTGGCTGAATGCTCAGGCTCAGTGAATGCTGAGAAAGCAAAGGGGCATCAGCTATTTCGAAGACAACAAATTCAGACAAAAGATGCAGCAAAGCTGACTGTAACAGCATATGCCACAAAAAGTTAGCTCCTCGTCCTTTGTAGCCAGGATGGGCTGCAGCTGCAACACGGGGGGAGTGAGGGGAGGCTGAGCAGGAGTGCAGCTGCTCCCCATCACGTGCGGAATGCCCACACCGCACCTCCTGGGGAAGGCTCAGGAAAGAGGAGGGAGGCAGGGAAGGGGGCTGGCCTCAGGATCGCTGCTATACTGCCGCTGTTGGAAAGCAGATTTGTCAGAGGAGGGACAGCGAGCACCAGGCTGCACATCAAGGTGTTCCTGGACAAATTGCTGTCTAAGAGAAAAAAAACCTGGGAGGACTGAAGGACAGGAAGTTGATGCTGGCTGTTCGGAGCTATAGAAAGACACTTGTGCTGTCTTCCAGGTGTCCTGAAGTGGTTTTTGTTCATTTGGAAAGTGCAACACTTTATTAAGTCTGTAGTTTTACCATTAGTTGATCTGGAAGAATAATGGATGGATAAACTGGGATTTTTTTTTTTTTAACCTCAGATGCTTAATAAAACTATTCCCAAACAGACAAGGATATATATTACAAATTATGATGGGACAGTTGGGAACCAGCAAGTGAATCTGGGTGGAGACTCCTTCATTTTACATCTTTGAAGCTATTTTGCAGATTTCATAGATTATCCATCAGGGTTCAACATGCAGCAGTGCTACAGGACAGGAGGGATATTCTGGAAGAATTTAAGTGCACAAAGTTAATGATGTGAGAACAGGTGTTCACCACTGTAGTTGATGGGGAGGAGTTTGGTTTGGCATCTATATAAGGACAATATGAGCAGTGAGAGATTAAAATGCAAGCGGGTAGCAACAATCAGACAGAATACCAAACAGCAGAGATGTCAGGGGTGAGCCATGAGGTGATTCTGAGAAGGGTTAAAAAAGATGCTGCTGCAAAGGTTAAATCTGTAACTCAAATGCAGATTTTGAAATCAAGCAATGGATGCTGTCAGGTGCCTGGATGCTCATCTATCACCAGCATGAAGGAAAACGACTACAAGTGCAAAGTGGATGGAGTTGAGGTGATGGCATGGTAGACCTGGCACTGTCCAGCCGAAACACCTGCTACCACCACTATCCCCTTGCTGGGAATGACTCTCCCTGACTTGTCAGTGAGTATTGCTAAAGCATCATAGCACCAAATGGTGGCTTCTTAGCATAGGCATTGCAATTAATATGGATTTGAGCAGCCAATTTAATGCAATTGCAATTACTAGACCTTTTTCTCATTTCCTGTAACTTTCACAAATTAATTCTAGGTTTTCTTGCTTGAGCTTTCCTCATGAATGACTTCTGCTTGTTGTTTGAAGGGATGGGATGGGATGGGATGGGGGAGGGCAAAAGGCAGGAATGCAACCGGAAATCCAGTCTCCTTTTCGATTCTTATAGACTGATTTAAGCAACTGCAACCACTTGATCTGAATATTCCAAATAAAACCAAACAGATTTTGTTCAGCCTTAGCACAACCTCATGAATCCCTGTGGAACAACCCAAATTCTAAGGAAACTGAACTAAGTCTTTCTGTATAGACATGGCAAGATCAGATTAATAGGCTAGGGTGTACCTATGCACTTATTCAGTTCCTGAGCACCTTTCTAATTTTGCTTCTCCCCATCTTCTTCTCCTGGAGTTCCTCTGAGCATAATTTCAAACTCCATCAAAATACCTAAGTGTAAGCTCTATTGAAAAGTCCATAGCAAGTGGGCTAAAGGATGCAAAACCTCTCAAAGGCACAGCAGAAGACACTTGCTGTGAATATAGACAGAAGAACTAAACAGATGATAAGGAACCCAGGTTACTGGAGTCTTATGTCCTTTTCCGTCACTGTTGGGTCTTAATAACTGGTGCTTAACAAATGTTACTTCATATTATTATTAGCTGAATTTGCTAATAGGGAGACTGATGTTTATAACCTGTCTTACCAGCAGAAGACCGGGATAAGAACATCAGTGTGAGTTTGCCTTAAAAAATGGAAGTAAAAACAATAGGGAAAAGTGTAGGATGGAAAGGGAAATGATGTTTCTGAGAAGCTGAGACCAGAGACACAGGGAGAAGAGGATCTTGAACCTGCTGCCTAACAGGACTGCAGTGTCTCAGAAAAGTGTGTTTCTCCTCAAGGAACACTATTTTTAATGTATTGGAGCCTACCTATAGCTCCTGACTGTGCAGCCTGGTGTCAAGTGATGCCTAGAAGTACACATTGCCTGGAGCATAACAGGATGTGATGGTAGGCTGAGAATTTGCAGAAAACACAAAAGATCAAGCCAAATTCTGCAACTTGCTGTTTGTTTTAGCTGAGAGATTAAAATACCAGCAAAAAAAAGAAAGAGAGGGAGCAGATGTAGCATCTCCATGGGGTTTCTTTTCGCAGATGCTTTCCTGTTCCTGTCTTGTGTTTTCTCATCCTCTGGAGCATCATGGCAGCCGCAGTTATTACTAAAAAGGCACACGGTAGCACCGCAGTGTGCCAGAGTGGGTGCCTGTGGGGGGCAGCGGAAGGATGGATGGATGCAACCTGAGGCAATTCAGAGAGACACTTGTGTCGTCTTTGGAGGACGTGGGACTGCCCCACTTTGGGGCAAGAAGCCATCTGCTCTTGGATGCAGAAACTCTCAGCTTTCTGGTGCAAGATGACCTCCAGGCTCTTTCTGGAGAGGCAGAGGGGATGCTCCATGCAGGCTGGGACCGCGAAGTTCGGTACCAGGCAGAGGAAGAGGGAGAGTCTTGGAGGCCCTCCTTCCTTTCCTGGCCAGAACTGCACTTGTCCCAATTCCATGGTGCCTGACCTGTGGTTTCACAGGGATATGTGGCTCCATCCTGATGAACAGAGACTTATTGTCACCATGTGGACAATTACCTTCCCCAGCAATGACACCTCTTTCTGCACTGAGGGAGAGAGCCATGCAGGCTGGGGACACCCACCTCTCTCTCTTAGTAAATTTACACAACAACAACAACAACAAAGGTTCCCTTGAACTGGAAAAAAAAAATAAAAATGCTCAGCAACAGAGGAAATAATTAAAGATTAATTTCACTCCAAAGAAGACAATTTCATTTTGTTTTGCCTTCTAATTTCCTTAAACATAAATAATTTTCAAAGTGAAACATCATTTAAAAATACAGAATTGAGTATTTTCATTTTGAAAATTGTACTTTCATTTGAAACCCCCAAATTATACACTGGTGAATTTTTGTTGTATTCGTGAAAGCAAACGGACCTAGAGTTGCATTTTTTTCCAAATCAGTTACTGCCTTGAAACAAACTTGTCCCACCACAAACCAAGAGCACGGCTTTGGCCCTTCAGCATGCAGAAAGCTTTTATTTCCATTCATCGCTCCCTAATGTGCATTAAAAATTTCACATAAGATATAATTATTGAGCTGTGTAATCCATGCATAGTGGGAAAAAGAAGAGTGATGAAGTGAATCTGCCAGGCTTGATCCACATCAGTCACTGGCTTTCTGGGCAAATTCTTTACCCACCTAAAGTCAACAGCAAAACTCTCAGCAGTATCAAGAGTTTGAGGTGGGGTTTTTTGGTTATATTTTCTTGTCCTCAAATCTGCTTTAAAGCACCACTTTTTAAACTCAAAATTTGGGTCCACTATGGGGAAAAAAATCCCAAACTACAGAACGAAACTCCTCAGTTAGCAAATGTACTTTGAAGGCTGCAGAGCTGCATCCTGATGCTGCCACAGTGCATGGTGGGGCTTTTAGTCCACAGGCACCAGCTGCTGAGATGCCCAGCAGCTGACAGCAGTGTGCAGGCTCCAGCACATGCACACGTGTGCGCGCGCACACACACACACACACACACACACACACACACACACACACAAAAACACACTGTGCACCCCGCTGCCTCTCCCAGCTCACAAACAACAAAGGAACCCTGTGTGCCCCCTCTGGCCTCAGCAGCATCGCGCTGTCCCCACCATGAAGCTCCACGTGAAACTGCAATATATCTCAAAATAATTCTGCTATGGCTTTTTTTAATTCCAGTTCAATTATTTGCTTGTCTGTCTATACAATGGCTATTCTGTTATCAATGTGGTTTTGTCTCTCATTCATTTCCCCTCTT
>VWZG01011253.1:106399-219186 GCA_013396735.1 Grallaria varia | reverse complement strand
TGTGTGTGTGTTCGTGTGTGTGTTTTAGGGTTGGAAGAGGCTAATTAACCCTTTGCATAACAGGGTTCCTGGCAATCATCATCACCCAGAGAAGGTGGGGCTGTGAGGAGGAGGAGGGAAAGGGAAGTGAGCAAGATGACACAACAAACATGAGGCCGCAGCAGCCGGTTCCAGACACAACATCTGCAGAATGAGGCCATTTTTCTGTAACTCTAATCTCATAATTCATTGTTTGTGCGGTGTTGGTTACAGTAGCTGAAAGGGGGGATAACAGCAGGTCAATTTGGCACAGAAGTGCGTTTGAATCTTCAATGAGGGACTAACTCACCTTCTGATGAGCTGCTGAACCGTGGCCAGAAACAGAGAAACTAAGCAGGGAAGTGGCTTTAAAGGAGAAAAAAATTTTTTTAAATTATATAAACCTGCTAGAAAAACATATTTTTTTGGATCTGTGGGGGTGGCACACGTTTGGTGAGCAGCAGGGCGACAGTGAACAGCGCTGTTGCTGTTCATTTACTCTTGGGGTCCAGTGAAAGTGGGCTGCTGGATGGGCTCCTGCAGTGAGGGGCTTGCTGGCACTACCACAGTACTGTCTTATGCTGCTGAGCCTCTTGCCTTTATTTTTTTTTTTTTTTGCAAAAGGGGAAAAAAAAAAAAGAATCTTTTTTTTTTTCCTTTCCCATTATGTTGAAGGATGCCCGAGCCTTGTGCAGGCGGTTGTGTGAGAGGTGTTGGTTAATGTTAGTGGCTGATTACTAAACTTCTTGTTTCGAACCACAAAACCCTAACATGTCAGCTTAAATTAGCTAACAGCAAGGGAGTGTCCTTCTCACTTTGCAGGCCACAGCACATCTGCTCTTTGAAGAAAGAGAATGAGTGAAATAGGGTTGGGTGGTTGGTGGTGGGGGTTTTTTTGCCTCCCCTCAGCCTCCCATTTGTGCGTGTGTTCATAAATATCCTGATGAGAGGCTGCCTCTGCGGCTAGCTTATGGGAAGGGGGGAAGGAGGGTGGATAAAGAGCAATTCTCCACCCGCGTGGGGGACACCCTTCTTCTCCTCCCTGCCACCTCCTCTTCCTCCCCCTCCCCTCGCTGTTTGACCTTGAGTTCGTTCTCTGCTCCCGCTCCCCTCCTCCCCCTGCCTGCTTGCATCTGGTATCCAAGACAGGCTGGCGCAGCTGGGGGGCTGAAAATCCCCCTCTCCACAACCCGTAACCCCTGCTGCTCTGGGCAGACCATGCCCTGGACATGCCCCCTGCACCACCCCCGGGAGCAGGGTGCTGAGGGATGGGACACAGCCCCCTTGGCTCCCCAGCACGAGTGTCCTGCTCCACAGCACTGCCACTCATCTCCCCTAATCCGGTTGTCTTTTCCAGCAGTGTACTGGGGAACAATGGACGGCCTTGTGCTGGCCCAGGCTGCTCGTCCCCGTCCTTGCAGCTGGCGCATCCACCAGTGCTAAGCTCCAGTGAGCAGGATCAGCTGAAACCCTCATTCCCCTTCACCCTCTTCAAGGGCTGTCCTATCCGCTGGGGCTGCTATCGGTTACACAAAACATTTGGTTCGCAATGGCCTGTTTGTGCTGGAAGGCAGAGGGCTCTTCCAACAGTGGGCAGTGATCCTCAGCAGAAAAAGCTCGCCCTGTGTTAGTTTACAACAGTTTCACCCACACAGAAAAGTACAATGGAGACAGATCATGCACAGTGACAGGCTGCCGGCGGCTCCAGCAGATCCATAATTTATGATGTTTTTCTTACCGATCCGGTTTTGGATTTCAGAAGCAGGCCCGTTTCCTTCCCATTTGTTGCTTCCTTCTATCCTCCTTTTATGAAACTGAACACTGGGCTCAAGGCAAGTGACAGTGGCAGCAGCTGCCTGGCTCTCCCAGGTGGCTGTGTTTGCATGGGGCAGGTGGGGGTTCCCCAGCCTCACCCTGCTGCCCTGAATTTGTTACAGAAAGAGGTGAATGCCCTGACACACATCACTGCAGCACAGCTTCCCGATGAACAGCAGTGGTGGCAGCCCACGCGCTGCTTCCCCAAACCACATTCAGGTTCACCAGGTCACTCCGTAAAAGCAGGACAGCCAGGATGCCCAGCAATTGGCTGATTAAAGGAAGTTAATAGAGGGTTTTAAGGATTGTTCCTACTCAAATGTATAAGAATCAAAACTTAATCTGATCTACCATCCGTAATCTAGCCATTGCTCCTTTGCCAGAAATAGACGCACCAGGGCAAGTTGTGGGCAGTCAGACACCACCACCGCAGCGAGCGCGAGTGCCACCAGTCACGGACATGCAGAGCTACATGGGTTTGTGCACTGGGCCAAGCCTGAGCCCTTCATCTGGGGAATGCTGAAATGCTGGATCTGGATTTTTGGCTGAAGCCCATCCCCACCAAGAGCTACAGGTTCTGCCAGCTCTGTGGCCATGCTCCCACCCTACTCACACCCATCCAGTGGGCTACCAGCACAGAGATGAGGAAAGGAGCAGCATCAAGGTCCCACTGCCCCCAACCCGCCTACACATAGGCTGGCAGTGAGGGGTGTGGGGTGTGTGTCCCCAGCTCCACACCACAGCTGCCTGTCCTGCCGCAGATGGCTGGGTCATCCTGTGGTTTGGGAATGACCAAGTAAGGTTAAAACCACAGTCACTGTGGTTACCGACGCTGTGATTAGTCACACAGTGAGTGATCCAATTATAGCAACCCCTCCCTCGCAGCAACCCCCACCTCATCTGTGTAAAAGGAAATGCCCAGGCCTCCCTTAACTCGATTCCAAGGGAAAGAAGCTGCAGTTGAAGAGGGAGAAGCAGAAGGCCGTAGGAGGCACCAGCGAGGTGGTTTCCAAGCCTGCCATGGATCACAGGCATAGGAAGCCCTGCTTGCCCCTGTGCCAGGACACTGCCCTGAGTGACGCAGCGTTGGGCGTGGTGGGGACCCTGCAGCTCAGGGGATGTCAGAGGGTGTAAACTGCTGTGGTGATGTCACTGTGTGGCCTCAGCAGGTCGGTCTATGTCTGCCAGCACAGTTTGCTGACCCTGGGACTGCTCTCNAAAAAAGAAAAAAAAAGAAAAGCAACGATTTCAAGCAATTTCAAGGACTCCACTTGATCCACCGTGCAAATGGCTGTGGTTTGGAAGGGAATGAGGCAGACCAGGCTGCTCGCCCCTATCCTCCTCTATTTCAGCTGGAGCTGGGAGCAGGTGACAGGCACCTGTGTCCCTGCACCACTGGGCATCCCCCAGGCTCCCTCCCTGGTGGCCACAGAAGTGGTGCGAGGAACGGGTGGGAAGCAGGGAGGGAGGGAGGGGAGGCATTAATTTGCTTTTGTGGGAGGAGGTAGTGCCTGCCCATAGAGCATGGAGTTGGGCACCACCTGGGCACCCCAAAACACCATCCTGCCTGCAGAAGCCTATGCCCTGTGGATCCCACTGACATCCTCCACATAGCCCTCTGCACAGGGCACACTGCTACCCCCATCAGTCACTGTTATTTATTGTCTTCTTTCTGTGCAGAGTAATCCCAGGGGCACCAGACAGCTCAGCAATGCCAATCCTGTACTGGATTCTTCTCCACCTCTCCTTGTACATGCAGGTTTTTTGGCCATGCTGTGCTCAAATGTAATCACTCCAGCTGAGACCACATTGACTCTTCTTGAGCAGGGTGAGGGCTGAGGAACAGCTGAGGCAAATCTGCAGAGGAAAAATGATGCAACCACTTTGCTCTCATGCTGCCAACTTTTGTCCCATTGCACAGTTTTATAGCTGAGATGTAAATCCTTGGGAAACCATCTAATGGAGACCTTGATCCTCTGGTGTGGTGTTTGCAGTGGTGTTCATGGGGGGAGCTGCTATAGCCCAGCCCTCCTTCATCTCATGGATGCAGCAGCTTTGCTCCCAGCAATGGGCTTCACAACTCCTCGTGTGTCCCTCTGGTTTTACCTCGTCAGCGCTGAAGCAACACACACAAAAGCTGAGGGCTCTGTCTCAAAGGTGTGTGAATGAAGGATGGGAGGCTTGGACGGAACCAGCCTCAGTGGTGGGCTGTTGGGTTGTTTGGGGGGCCTGTCAAGACCCTGCTGGGAAAAATTTCCCCTCTTTAATTAGGGAGGAGTCCATTGCTCCTGTTCCTGCCATTCCCTGTCTGCCTGCTGACAAATCACTCCTGGCTGAGTGCTCAGCTGTCCTGGGGATCATACAGCAATTTGAAATTATTTTCTTGGCTTTTCAGGGCAATAGCTGTGAGACAGTATCCAGAGTCTTTCAGAGGGCAAGGTATATGCAGGCACCTCCCACTTTGCCCACCAGATTTATTTCCTAATACACCTTGACTCAACACATTCCTGACTCCCTGAATAATTGGGAACTTTGCTGGAGCTTTTCCAAGAGATGCCCTCCATTATGCTGCTTGCCTGCTGGTGTTGCCTTCCTACTTGAGCTTTCTTGCTTTTCCTGTCTTGTCCCTTCACTGACTACTTTCCTGCCTTCCAGGAGTGTTTCTTCCCACCCTTGCCTGTAGCTCTCCCTAGCCAAATGCAGGAAAACATCCCCTCCCCATTCCATAGTGTTATGTTCCCCTCACACAGCCACTTGCCAAGTGGAAGCAAACTGCCTCTCTCATTGGAGACTGACGCTTTGGCAGCAATACCCTGTAGGATGGGAAGCCCCCCTAGATCACAGAGATATGGAGGAGCAGGTCCGCCTACCTCGTCACTATCCACCCATCCTCCTGGTCTCTGGGGCAAGTTTCAGAAAAACAGCACTGGCACAATAAAATATTATAGTCTGTTCTTGAACCAGTGCCAGCTCCGATAATCAGCATTGCAACCTGGGTAAGCAGCAGCAGATGTCCGAGGCCTCAGAGATCCATTTCCCAGTGGAGGAGAAATGAATGACATGAAGTCTAGGTCAAGGCGGTTCAGCCCCAGCTGCTGCAGTGCCTGGAGATTGGGCTGGCAGCAACTCTCCTGCCTCAGTGAGTACAAAGATGACGGGACCAAGGGAGGGCTGGGGAAAGCCCACCTGCCTCTCACAGGTCACCTCAGCCTGGGGCACTGACACCCAAGGGCACCACATCAGAAAGAGCGTGATGTTCTCAAGAAGGTTGGGAGCATCCATGGCCAGACTCTAGAGCTGACACCCAAACAGGCTAAAACACACTGGGTTAAACAAATTCTGAGTGTTAATTTTCTATTTGCCAGGATGTACTAGTCCACCAAGCAGAAAGGCTAAGTGGGCTGCCTGAGCACTTTTTCCCAGCATGTCTGGCCTCTGCCCCAGGAAAAGCTTCTAACTGGGGCAGGGAGCAGATGAAAAAACTCGTCTGTCTCTTCACACAGCATCATCTTCAAGTTGTATGGCCTCTGCACAGAGCAGTGCTCAGTGAAAATGCCAGGTGCACCTTCCCAAGATCGAGTATAATTGCGCATGAAGCAACAGGACTGTGACAGCAATGCATAACAGCCACCTGGCATAAATCCTGCTTGTGAGGCTACAAGGACTGCCAGAAACATCACCTTTAGTGTTGTTTATTGTTTGCACACCAATGAATTATAGAAGCAATTCCCAAGGATAAGGATTAAGTTTCCTACACATCTTGGCAGAGCAGATTCCTGCCAGTAACTGGTTCGAATTTAAAGTCTGATCCAAACTCCATGAAGTTTTGCAAACCTTAATAATCTGAAGTTCAAGTTCTTCCCGAGTAAAGAAGTGGAAAGAGAAACAAAATAATTTTCTTTAATGATTGGAAGGAAGAGAAGAAATTCCTAAATAATTATAAGCATGTTTATAGTGACTCCCACTGTTTTATGCCTGTGACCCTGGGTCAGACGTGTGGGTTTGTATAGAGCCATCCATAAGTACATAATACACTTGTCATAGATGAGATCAGCTCTGATGTATTTTTCTGGCAGCTTTGGAACCATCATATTTTCAATGTTTTGTCCAGTCAATCACATCTCAAATGGTGGGGTTTCCATCACATCTCCCCACTGCTTCTTGGGAGCTCTTTGTTAGGACCGTTTCTCAGTTTTGGCAGTAACTCTCCAGGTAGAGAAAGACAAGCTTTGTTTGCAATTGTTCTAAAGATGACCTGTTTTATGTGCATTAACTGTCTTCAAAATGTAACGCCTTGCAGTCTTCCCCAGCTCTTATATGCGTAACTTGCATGGATCAAGGAGCACATACCTACATGGCTGAGCACGATGCTGTGCAGAGGTACCCTGAGCAGCTTGCTCACCAGCCCTGGTGGGAACATCAGCCTAGGATGAGCAAGACACCTATGCTACCTTTGGCATGAGATGTGGCTCCCTGAAAGCTCATCGGTGCATTTCTGCCATGCCAGCAGACACCCACTTAATGGCAGTGGTGGTGTCAAGCTCAGCTGTGGCACCTTGAAGAGCTGAGGGGCAGGCAGCACAGCTCTGAGAAGTGTGTTCCCCAGGTGTCTCATTAATGGGCAGCTATGGGCTTGCTAGTTACTTTTCTGCCTTGTAGGAAACCTGCAGGGGTATACCCGGGCTTGGAAAACAGGCTGCTTTTAACATGTCATCGCAGGCATCTCCAGACACACTCGGGATCTGCCCTGTGGCTTGCATGATCCCCAGCCCCTGCTTCCTGCCAGACCACTGCTGCAGGTAGGGTGTGTGTGAGCCACCCATCTCCCCCTTCCTGCATCTTCTCCCTCAACACAAAACCCCAGCACAAAGTGCACACACGCTGTAGGATCCTCTCTCAGTGTAAATTCGTTTAGATAGGCGTAGACACTTTGCTGACGTGAAACAGTGCAACACCAGCTGTGGATTCTGGAGCCTGGGCCTTACCTGAGGGCCTGCTTAGGTGAGTGCTCATATGCTACCCTACAAGCAGCACCACGTATCTTCAATCATTTTTGTGGCACTAGCCTGTGCTGAAGTAGGATTATCACAGCACAGGAGGTCGCTTCTGCAATATCATACATGTTTAAATATTTTTCACACCAGTGCTGTTCTTGCTACCTTTGTGTTTCCGCTTGTCTTGCCTCAAGCAACCGGACTCAGCCCTGTTCCCATTCTCCGCTGGCTGTGACAGAAGTAGCTGGGGGTCAGCTATCTCCCCAGCCACCGACAACAGCGCAGAACTGACGGGAAAGTGATGTTGTCCCCTGGCCACGCCGAGACCCAGCATAATTGTGTTGGCAGGTCCAGGGAGGGTATGTGTGACATATGGCATGTGGGGAGGATGTTTATGAGAGAGCAGAGGGAAACCTGTCAGAATGGGCAGCAGCGGAGACACTGGTCTTCCCATGTGTGCTCCCTGGCAGGAGTTTTCCTACATTTATTTTTTATTCTCTTGGTGCCGAGTGAACTTGAAATATCTCAGAATCTGAGCGCGTGGCTTCAAGGCATGCACAACCATTGATCTTGAGGAGCAGAGTGTGGATCTCCCCTGTGGCTTTCCCTGAGACCCCACATTTTATAAAGCAACAACAATGGACAGGGAAGCCTGTATTTACTTCCTTCCCTCACTCTCCACCTCCTTCCTGGAGCCACCATTCCAGGCAGAGCAGGGCAGGGCAGGGCAGGCAGGGCTCAGGGAGCAACCCCTGCTCTTAGCCCACTCACATTTCTCTCCCTGATGATATTGACAAGGAGACATGGTAATGCTCCTGCTCACACCAGCTCCGGCTGTGCTCTCACATGCATTTCTGCTCACACATATTCCCACCATGTCTCCCGCAGCTGTTGTCATGTATTGCCTCTATTTTTGACTACTCAGTGGTGCCCATCATGACTGTGCCTGGGGGGAGGCTTCCAGAGGTGCTTCCCCGTGCACAGATGCCGGCAGGTGCTGACTAAGGGCTTTCAAAGACATCCTACCTCTCACGACTTAAACCAGGAGTGAAGCATGCTGGCACCTTTTCTACCCTAATCTGCATCTTTTGTGCTGAACACTGTATTTAACTAGGATTATTTTGGTGTCCTCACCCTGCTTGTCTTCTGAATCACTGATGTGCAAGCCAGCTCCTATCTGCGGTAAGGCCACATAATGGTGTTAGCAGTTAACACCAGGCCTGGGTAAATACACCCAGTTGGGCTGGCATGCTTGGTTTGGCTCTGGGCTGACCACGGCTGCTTGGTCTCCGGTGAGGTTGGAACATAAGCAGGGCAGGCTGTTAATGTCTTACTGGAACTCAGGCAATTTATATTAGCCTAAGATAGGGCCTCGTGGGTCTCGGTGGCATGCACTGTATAGAACAAATGTTTGTTCTGCGATTCATGATTTGGGGAAGCGCAAAGGGTGTGCTCAAAAAGAGCCCCTCCCCACCACTACCCAATCAGTTTTCCTGTCACTTTTTTTTTTTTTAATTTCGATGTTACTATTATTATTTCAGTGGTTTCAAGTTTATTAAGAGTATTATAATATCTGGAGGTTTATTTAAAATCTCAAGCCCTGGAGCCTTGCAAATGCGCAGGGACTGTTGCTTTCAGTGCAAGGATAAACAGAGCAAGAATGAGTTTCTGCTTTCCATAGCCACAAAGACATGCCAGAATACTAAACACCCCTCAGTCACCCAAAATGTCAGCAAAGAGAAAGCCGATCTGTTACACTGGGGTGTATTTAAACACATGTCCTCCTTTTAATTTCACTTGTGGGGGTAGGGGTCTGAACAGCAGACTCATGCTTTCTGCACGATGACACTGCGTTTGACCCATTTTTGGAATGGATTAAGAAGCTGGCCATGAACTGCAAGCAAGTGGCCATGGTGCAGTGAGCATGGAGGTGTTGTCCCCGGAACAGGGAGGAGATGGCAATGGAGCAGGGAGGAGGTGGCCCTGGAGCAGTGAGATGTCCCTGGAGCAGTGCAAAAGCAGGAGCTGCTCCCTGGGCAAGGAGGAAGGAAAAGACACCCGCCCCCCCTAATGGATTCCTTCAGATAAAAGAGCCCCAGCTACCTTTTTTTCCCTGTAATGGCCCCTGAGGCTAATGTCTTAAAGAGGAAACAAAAGGATTGCTTTACATCACACAAGTGGGGCAGGAGGGAAGTGGGGAAAGAAGCACTTGAGTGCTGCATCCCTGCCAGGGCTTCTGCAGCAGGATGGAGGCCGGGGGGGAGGGGTGCAGCTGGCCCTAACTTGGGCTTTGCTGTGTGGCCTCTTGGTATTAAACCCTTCATTAACCCCTTCTCTACTGCTCTGGTGCCCATGTGCTCCAGCAGGGCCCCGCTGACCTGGACCTTTCAAACAGGTGCTGGCACCAAGGCAAGCCGCCTAAGTGGGCTTCAGGGGCACAGCCGGCATTGAAGACATACCGTCTGCAGTGGCTACATCAGTGAGAAACAGAGATAATAATACTGAAAAACACAAAGGAATTCTGCAGTAACGCCTTAAAAACGATGGCAAGGCATAAGAACGAGGGAGCTTGAAGAGCCGAACTCAGAGGGCGGCAGGAAAGAGGCTTGCTTCCTACGGAAGAGGGGCGGTGGGCGAGCACTGTACCAACCCGGGTAGCGTGCAGCTTCCAGCAGCTCCAGCTGTGCGGATCGTCCTTTGTCTCCTCTCTCCTCTGGCAGCTTTCCGAGGGAGGGCAGAGCAGGTGTGACAGCCACGGAGGGAGCCCCAGCAGCAGCTAAACCAGGCGGTCAGCCGGCAGCTGCGGCTGCAGGCAGAAGCTGGGTGGAGATGCAGCAGGTTTGCCCCTCTAATGGGGGTGCTGCTTGTGCTGCCCGTTGTGACTGACTCCGTCACTGTGGCTTTCCGTGGCTGTTGACTTTATAAACCACCCGCTCTAGCAGCTGAAATTTTTCATGCTCGGTCCCTGTGCAGCACGTTCTGTGCATCTGTTTTTGGCAGGGTGTTGGGTAGGAGAGATTGCTGTAGGGAGAATAAACTGTCAAACAAATTAAAAGAGGCATCTTTGATTAGCAGCTAATAGAAGAAAATCAACTCTTTTGGACCATCATCATCCTTGCCACAATGGATCAGAATGATGCTCTGTTAGTGCCCTGGTTTTGACCCTGCCCTACACCGATTTCTTTGCAGGAAGATACAGGGAAGTGAGCTAATCAGCATCTTCTCCAAGAGCATCCTTCTCACCGCTAGGATTCTAGCTCTGTCACATCCCTGAACCACAACCTTTCTATGCCTGTCCCAGCCTCATTTTGTAAGGCTTTTGTGCTTGGATTTAGCATGTTTAAAGAAGAGCTGGTAATGTTTGATACTTGTCCTGATATGGTTTCCACTCACAATAAATGTTTTATTTGGCTGAATATGATGCAGATGAATAAACGACTGTGCTGACTGATGTGGACTGCTAGGACTTTCAGCCTTGTAGGGCAGGTCTGTCCCTTCTGTGACATTAAAGAGCTTGCAACCCTCCTTCAGGCCTGTGAGACCTACACCAGCTCTCAGAAAAGCTTGTCAATGAGGATCTCGTCCTGCCATTGAAACCTATAAGAAATGCAGATAAAGTGAAAAATAATTAAAAATCAGTGAAGAAAACAAATCAAACCTTATCCCCTTTAACAGTAGGGCAAAGGGAGAATATTTGGCACTGAAAATGGTATATCCTCAGGGAACACCATCTTTTCAAAGGCGTAGTTCTTCCAGAAGCAATAGGAGCAGCATCTGTGCATATAGCTTTAAAGTTTGTAATTTGTCTGTAATTTATCTGCAATAACCAATATTCCATGGGGCTTCTAGGGTGCTTTTTTTGTGTGTTTTCTTTCTATTGCAAAGACTCAACTCTCTGAAAGCCCATATGCTCCTGTCCTGTTTGACTTTAGCTTGCAGGAAATGGCCTCTGTCCAATTAGCAGCATGGGAATTAGCACTGCTCAAAATTGACTACTCCCCGCAGTATTCCCCTCTGAGAGCGCTGAACTTCAGTGCTTGATTTTGTATTTTTCTCTCTCTTTTTAAACAGCATCACAGAGATTGGGTGCACAGGAAACTATTAGAAAAGCACTGTTAATACTGAAGTCAGGAGATGCAGCTGTTCAATTCCTCATAATATTAACAGGGAGGTATTTCAGGTGAGTTGCGTTTTCAAGGTATATTTTTTTGTTGGCTTAGTATATATCATTTAGCTTGTAAGAAGTTAGTAGTGTTGGCAGTTCTTGCACCTCATCATGAACTTATAACATTTGATACTTTACTTAAGCCCTAGTGAGTCTCATGAATAACAGCAAAATCTCAGTTTCAGCACTTGAACCTTTGTGAAAAGAACACTGGGCATCAACAAAGTGCAAACGGACAATGCAAACAAAATAAACAATCACCATTCCATACATACACTTCTATACATAAACATATATATTTATACCTAAATAATTTACTCTAAAGTCAAATGTATGATGCTTTACTGGGGTAGGGAGAAAGCAATACATGCTCTTTGTATGCTTAGGATTGACATTTCTGTGTGAATACCATGAGTCATTAAAAAGGAGAAATTCATCTGAGATAATATAATTACAATACCTCATTTTTAACATCCTGTGCTCAACCTTTTACCACTGTGCCTCTAATGTGATATGTTTCTGTGGTGGTGCATATTTACTGTATAAAAGAGGTAGCTAGTGCTCTTTTGTGATGAATGCAAAGCATGGAAAGGAAACTTTTTATTTAGGCTGCTGGACACAGACCAAAGCTGTGGTTTTTCCTAGCTGTCTAGCTCCCAGACTGACTCTCACAGTGGGTGCCTGGTGTCACTGTAATGGGTTTCTTGAAGTCCTGGCCTGGATTAGGCAGTTACAGATCAGAGTGAAATGCCGACTAAATGACACATGGTTTACCTTTTATCACAGCAATTCAGAAAAAAAAAAATCTTTAAAACACACTTTTAAAAAGTTGCGTTGGACGGCACACTTCATGTGCCAGGCAGTAAGTCCCTGCTGTGTCTTTTGCCCTTCTCCCACAATCACAGTCAAAATTAAACATAACTATTGTCATTATTAAACTACCTTGTGACAAGCAATGTCTGCTAAGGCCAGGCTCCAGCTGGACTGGATATTCTACAAAACCATTTTCAGGTATAGGGCCTAATATGTAAGTTGTAAACCACAGTAGCTAGCAGAAACTGATGGAAAGGCTGAAAAGCATTTGTTTAGCCTGAGAACAAATTGGAGTGGTGAGGGAATTGAACTTCCCTCTCCTCCTCTGCCAGGAAGCCATTGAAGGTGTCTGGTGTATCAGAAGATGTTTAGGGAATCAAACTTCTTTCCTGCATTCACTTGGCCAAATCCATGTAATGTCATAATATCATAGAATGGTTTGGGTTGGAAGGGACCTTAGAGATGATCTAGTTTCAAACTCCTTGCCATGGGCTGGGGCACCTTCCATTGGACCAAGCTGCTCAAAGTCCCATCCAACTTGGCATTGAACACTTCCAGGGATGGGACATCCACAGTTTCTCTGGGCAACCTGTTCCAGTGTCTCACCAATCCTACAGTAGAAAATTTTTTCCTAATACCTAATGTCAACTTACCCTCTTTCAGTTTAAAGCCACTGCCCCTTTTCCTATCCTATATCCCATCATTTGTGTTACTAAACTCCAATACTGGTTTTCTTTTATCTCTAGGAAGGTCAGCAGGGCCTACGCAGACACAAAACAAGGGAGGTGCACCTGGATGCTGCAATAATTCCAAAATGGTTTTTCATTCTGAGGTGGACACAAAGTGGAAACTTTTTGCCAAAATAGAGGACAGCACATCAGTAAGAAAACTTGCATGGAACTGCATTGCAGGAGGCTTTCATAGTTCTCTTGAGATTATCACAAGCCTTCTGTGGAGGTGCAAATGGTGATGAACTGGGAAGAGTTTGGCTGCATGAGAACACTGGACAGTGTGGCTTGGATGCACTAGCTTGGTGACAAAAGTAAACGGATGACATTTGTGGCAGTTTGGAGGCAGCCCAGAGGCCCATTTTTCCATGATGAGGAACTCTTGCTCTATCGCTCAGTGGTGGGAAAATAAGTCAGAGAGCCCTAGGAAAGGATCTGGACAGAAGTGCTGTAACACAAGGCTGAGACATAGCAGTAAGTTTTGAAATACAACTGCTTTGCTCAATTTTCAAGAAAGACTTTTTTTTTTCTTTTTTTAATCAAAGAAACTCACTTTTATTGATACACTGTTTAGCCAAACTGATACCATGGGAGGTACTATTCAAAATACGTGCAGAATCTCAGGCAGTGTATGACTTCACCTTAGTGTTTGACACCAAAAATTCTTCAGTCAGTGTATTGCATCCAACCTGTGTTGGGGTTTGAGCTGGTAATTTATGTAAGTAGCATGGACCTATATTCCCACAGTGTCCTTTCCTAAGAAGATCTTGTCATGTTTCCTAAGTCCTGCACAGAACCAACCTCATACTGTCCCAGGAATTAGTTATTATAACATTGTGGTTGTATTTAGACATTTTTATAAAAGGATTTTCTTCAAATTAAAAGTTTGCTTATGGGCAAATATGCACCTGATTCCACTGTAAGGAGCCTGTTGTCATCTACCCTTCCCCTTTTGAGGATCCATGACCTAGCCAGACACAAGGGTCGTTCCCAGGTGCCCAAGATGCTATTGTGCCTCTCATGAGCTGTGTGAGAGGAGGTGATGCTATTGGTCTGGTGTGACAGCAGTGAGGACGGTGGGTGGCCTGGCATGCTGGGAGTGGGTATGTCCTCCCTGCATGCAAGGGTGCTGGGGGCAGGATTGCTCTGCTGGCTCCCCTAGGAGCAGGTCGCACAGCATCAGCCCTGATTACCGACTCCTTCAGGGGCATTGGGTCCTCCCTTAATTAGCCAAGGCCTGTGGTCACTGACAGGCTCTCAGCCATTTTAATGAAAAGATGTGTTCTAACAGTGACCTTGATCTAACCGGGAGATGCCAATCACAGTGAGAATGACTGTCAAAACAATCATCACAGGTACATCGGGGACTTCAGGACTAGCAGAAAGACAGGCTGCACTATTCACAACCTCAGCAGCTTCATCCTGCAGCAGGTTAGAGGAAGCCCTTGAGCCCAGAGCAAGGGAATTTAGACTTTCCTTCCTATCATGTGCTTGTGTCTGGTCTGAGGAATTAGCTCTTCTTTGTAGTCTTACAGAACTGCACAAATATCTCCTTTCTCCGTCCTCTGCTTGCACTGACTCTGTCCTCCAGCAGCCTCAGCTGGCTGTGCCCAGCTCTCATGCAGGTTTGCCCCCCACTGTAGCACCGCGGGGCATTGTGCTGGGACGCCCTGGCTCTAGGGGTCCTGTGAAGGACTCCCATTCCCTCTCCCCAAAACCCCTTCTTTGTTCTGCGCCTTCATTCCCTATTCATGTGATCACCTCAGTGCAATGCTGTCTCTCCCCTTCCCTGACTCTGCAGGAATCAGCGGTACCTTCCCTCTCCATCTGCTGCTGCAGAAGGCTCCTGGGCTGCGCTCTGCCCTTCCCCCAGTATTTGTAGGTCTCTTCCTCCCTCCTCACCCCCTCTCCCCCCCACCCACTACAAAAGTCCTCAAGAGTCAGCTGTCACTTGTTTTTATTTTCTCCTGGCTCCTGTAGCACGGTCACATCTGACTTGCCTGTGCTATTCCTCCGTGGCTGGGGGAAAACATGGCCAACTTTTGCCTGGTGTCAGTTTAGCAGACTGGTCCTCCTCCTCCTCCTCCTCCTCCTCCTCCCCCTCCCTGGGGGTTGTAGAAGCCGTTGCCGCACTGTCTCCTCTCCCTTCTCATCATGGCTGGGCTGCAGCTGGCGTGACTGGTTTGAGAAAATCTGGGGCCCCCCGCAAAGCTGCTCAATTGAGTTTGCCTCCCCCTCCCTTCCCCTGCCCCTGCAAGGCTCGGGAGAGTCTGTGTGACTTTTCCCCCCTTCTCCCTCCCCTTGGCAAGCAGGAAGGCCAGTCTGAGCCAGAGATGGGGACAGGAATGCTGGTGGTGGTGAATGGGGAACTCATGGCAACTGTGGGGAGCAAAGGCTTTCTGAGGTCCCCCCACTGCTGCCTTTTGGGGCTCAGGCAGAGCAAAGCACCAGTGGCTCCACCAGCATGCCAAGGGCAAGTGGACATCCCTGCTGCTGGGCTCCATCATAACCAGCCATCCCGTGTCCCCATCCCCACAGTGCCTGGCCAGGGACTGATGGGGTCTCCCAGTCCTTAATGAATTGACCCTTTCCTGCTTTCCTGCTTATCCTTTTACGATTGCCCTGAGGCATGGCTCATTTTACTTCTTCCTTTAATGAGTCAAAGGGGTCCAGTTGGAGTCTTTCCAAGACTGAGCTTCCTGCGTTTCTTTACCCTTTCTGCAAGCTTAATGAATATGCCACCAAAAAGCTCATTAGATGTAATGTCGGTTCTATTTCTGGTTCTCCCTCTTGGAGGAACTGTGTCCTGTGCTGGCAGGGAGATGAACCCAATGAGAGCCACAAATAAATACCAAACCTCTCCCATCCTTTCTTTTCTGTCCTTCTCATTTTCACACTTAAATAAGAACAAGGGGAGGTTCATGAGCCTTCCTAACTTCTCTCACTGTTCATTTACCCAAGACTGTCTTCCCTCTTGGCCCTTTGGTCTAAAACCAGTAGCCTGGACTTTTTGGTCCTTGACAGTACCCTGGCTGCTGCTGTGGCAGGGGGTCCATGGCAGTGGGGTGTGGCAGGCAGGTGAGAAGCTGGATGGAGGAAGTGGAGCCTTTAAAGAGCGACGCAAACCACAGTGCTTCTGGGAAGCAATCAGCCCTGTTTACTGCAGGTGAATCAGAGATCCATGACTGGTGAATCACTGGAGTATTTGACATGTCAGAGCAGTGGAAAATGATTCACTGAAGGTTTGATCTCTGGAGAATAGATTTTTTTTTTCCCCTACCAAGGAAATTTGGGATTGCTTCAGGGTTTGCTTGGGTCCCCTCCTCCCTTCCAGGGAAACAGGCAATCACAGAGACAGGCAGACAGACAGGGCAGGAGGGAGAGAAATTTAAAGATGCAGTTAGATAGTTGGGAGCAGTTCCGTCCTGCTGCCTGTCCTTGGCTGATGCTTGTCACATATATGTGACAGGGAGAGGAAGGGAGAAGCAGCAGAAGGGAGAGGACATGGTTACTTTACATTATACTGTATCTCCACTACAAAGTTTTAAAATGCATTCTAGTTACCTTGCGAGCCCCTTCCAAAAAGCGTAGAAGAAAAGAAGTTCTTCTGCTTTTCTATTTCACTTTCTGCAGATGTATTTTTCAATGTAACATTATTTTGTCATCTGCGTTACTATCATCTGGTGAGGAGGTCTTCTATTTTGGGAATGAGTATTCTCAGCTCTAGGAATTGTAAAATGTAATGTGGCTTTTGACGCAGCAGGAGCACTAACTCCCTCGTAAAAAAATCCTATTTATGTTTGAATTTGAACAAGGTATTACAATGATTTAAAGGGTACAAGGTCAGAAGTACACCAAGATTAGTGGCCTCCTATTGGTCTTAATCTTGCTCCTTTACCATTTTCAAAGATATATTAATAGCTTCAATTTTTAATTTGAATTTTTCTTCCCTGTAAGGTATCATTAAGCTGAAAGGCACAAATGAATGACACTGGTAAATTGGTCTGCTTGAATATCTGTGCCTAGTATCAGAGGGTCAGATGTTTCCAAGTTGCTTCCCCACATGGATATCAGTTATAGAGTAGATTGTGTCCTGTACCTCCAGGGGTGTGAAGAAGGCGACAGTGGCTGTAAGTCACCTTAGATTTCTTCTTCCTGTTTCAGAGCTGAAACAGCCCCCTATTCCTTACTTTTCTCTATTTTCTTTGGGACATGTCTCAGGAGACAGTTATGTACTTCCTGGGTATGGCTCCTTGATGTGAGTGCAGGTCACAGGATGGGTCCCCAGTTTGCAGAATGAGGCTGCCCATCATGAGCATGTGCAGACAGAAGTGTTGGTTAATAGTTTTTTGCAAAGTATCTGCTCTAAAAATGATGCTACCTATATACTAATAACTGTTTATATTTTGCACTATTATTTTATTCCAATTAATACTGTGAAAAGCTTCTTGCACAATTAAAATGATAAAGTAATCATATGGAAGATGGGAATCTCTAGAGCTAAGGGACAAAGGGAAGCAGCAATTAGTGGAGCTATCTTTAGCTCTTTGGCCCTTTGCTAAAACAACAGAGCTATTTATTATGGAGGTTGGGAGTTCTGTTTAAAAAAATCTTCTAGGAGAATACTCATTCACTAAGTTGCTCAGTTCTCCCTTGTACCTATTCACTTCTGAAATAGCGATGTGCTTTTTAGTTTTTTAAGATGAAACTGTCTTATATCCCTTAACCTTGTCTCCTCTGAGGGAGATAGAAATTCTGCCAGGAAGCCCTGCAAGAGATTAGTGCTACTGATATACTCACCACCATAGCTACCACCTCCTTATTTGTCTAGGAGCATGCTGTGTCTGGCAGCTGGTAAGAAAATAAATAAATAAACTCCAGGAATCAAATTCCTGAGAAATCTGGTCATTTCAAGGTTCGTCTGTATATACACAGGTTTCAAAGGCCAGAAGGGACAATTATATTCTGACCTCTGGTGCAACATAATCCATTGAATTTCTCCTGGTGTCGCCAGCACTCAGCCATATGAAATGAGTTTGTGCTCTTTAAAATCCTCTTCTCAGCTCTAGTCTCTTCTCTCAGGCAATCTCATCTTACCACTCGTACTCTCCTGTTCAGTACTGCGTGTGTTGGTGAGGGTGTTTTCAGGTCTTCCAACAGCAGCAACCTCGGAGCATGATTATTTTATGTTAAAGCAGCACAGTGCGATATCCCTTTTACCCAAGCTCACCGGTTCACCTCTGAGCCTTCACACAGCATTTCAGCCTGGCTCCCAGAGGTAGATACAGCCTTCACAGATAGCTCCTCTCTGGGTCCCCTTCACGGAGAGGTTTAAGGGCAACGTTTTACTTCCCATCAGGGAGGATGGGTGATACCTCTGTCAAATGGCTGGAGAGTAGTAGCACTGCAGCTGAAGGCTGGCTGGGCTAGAGCCATTGTGGTATGTGTCTCCATACAGCCCGGAGTGGGAGAGTTCATGTCTTTTCCCTTTATTTATTTCTGCGAGGCTGAGATCCAGGACTGGCCTGTCTCTCACAGGGATAGTGGCAGCTAGTGGCTAGCCCAGCTCATGGATCTGCTCTATGTGGTATTAAGAGCACGTTGATGTTTGGGGAGCATGAAGCCTCTTCCACGCCTGAAGTAGTCAGAGTCGAAACCTCACAAGGAGAAAATGGTTTCTTAGCAGATGAAAAGCCTCGGAAGGGCATCTGGATTAAAATCCCTGGGCTGGGTAGGACAGGGGAAGAATGCCCTTGGCACTCAGAGCAGCCCTCCTGGCACACCTGGGCAGAAGAGCTGACTGATTTCTGTAAAGGGGCTGAGTAACTTGTGTGTTTAGTCAGAGGATAATTACCTCCCCAGCAGGGTGGTCAAAGCCTGGCAGCTGCCTGCAGCCTGGCAGAACCTTTGCTTGCCTTCTCTTAGCAAAAGGAAGGCTGGAGCCCCAACACATTTTAGAGGCAGGCAACCGGCAGCATCTGCTTGCTGCCTGTGCCTGAGTGCTTTTCATAGCAGCAGCGGTGCGTTTCCCTCAGTGCAGATAAGGGCTGAGTCTGGCCCCACGTTTACTAATGTTAAACCACTTCTCTCACTTCCAGTTCTCTTACAACGAATCTCACTTCACAGACTTATCTGGAAAGTCAGAACTGAGATTCATTCTGTATCCTCAAATACTACAGTGGTGAAACACCTATTCTGCACAATAAATCAGCAAGAATGACTTTTTTTGCTGTGCTTTACGTATGCCGTAGGCAGTGTGGATTTTTTGGAAAGCAGTGTAGTTAGGCATCCATCAAGAGAAGATTTGCCCCTCTGAGTGTGCCAGAGCTCCTGTAATTTTACCCAACACCTTGAAACACACATTGCCTCTGAGTTAAAGCCTCACTTCCTAGAGCTGAACAATCACACGGGGCTGCTCTTTCTTTTTTTAGTCAGTTTTTTTACTTACCTATTCGTCCAGGGCATATGTCTAGCTATTCTAGCTGGGCAGCAAAGCTTGAAAACTCAGGCCAAGACACAAATAAAAAGAACCCCAACTGTATTATTTAAAAAAAAAAAAATCTCATGATCTGTTAAGCGTATCCCCCTGTCTGCTGAGGGCCTGGCTGGTGTTTTTGGACTGATTGGTTGGCAAGACTGCCATTTCCAACAGGCTCCAGCCTTCCCACAGGAGCGGTGATGTGGTTTATATATTTCAGTCTGCTCTTCGGTCTGCTGCTGTCTTTAAAATGGTTGAAAGTCCTGCATGTAGGGGGTAGGTGTTCCTAAAAAATCCCTTTGTGTGGTGCTTTCTTTTCCACAGCTGTGATTCACTTACCATTATAAACAATGCGATAACTTAATTCTGATGGGCTGTTTTAATGTGCAATAAAATATAAATTTAGGCAGCATGTAAAATAAGCTTTTCCTGCCATATGACAGAAACCACAACTGTCTGGCACGGACACATAAGCCAGAACCTGAAAGGAAGCAAAGCACAAAGCCAGACATGATCTTTGATCATATGTTGTTTAAAATTAACAGCACAGATCATAACCACACTTAAATAACACATCTGTCTGGGGGTTAGATAGTAACACACAATATGCTTTTTTAATTCATTATGCATTTGAATCTCTCCCAAGTAACAGGTGGTTTTCTGACAACTCAGCCTGCCAAAAAAGACTTGAGAAAGGTCTGGCTGATGGTTATCCTGGGAGGTGAGGTAGCCTGGGTTCCTGGATAGCAACAAGCTCTGGCTCTCTTAACTCTTTTCCTGCTGGTTCTCTATCAGTGTCTGCCATAATTAATGCCCTGTCTGTGTTACAGCACCTGTAATAGGGCCTTTGGAGGGGAAGCTGCATCCTGAGGCAGGGCAGCAGAAGTTTGGAGTCTGTGCCCTGGGACCAAGGGCCCATGACACAGGGGTGGTGCTGGGAGTGCCAGTCTGGCTGCCAAGCAGGGTGGGACTGGTCTGACTCAACTCGTGGCTGTTTTCAGGGACAGGTTCAAGCTAAGGACCTTAGAGATCCTTTATAGCCACCAGAGAGGAAATGGCACTTCTGAAGGGTGATTCATCTGGGGTTGTAACCATCTCACAGGTGTCTGGGCCCACAGGATGCCTGCTTGTCCCCCCAAACCATGAAGAGGAGTGACAATCTTGGATGGCAACATTTACAGTGCAGGCAGGAGTCAGAGAGGTGAATCCCACCTGAGCTGCTCACACACATTCTGGGAGAGCTCAAGCTGCCCAGACTGCCTTGACATGGCCATCTGTTGCCCTCTTAACCAGAGCACATCTGAAAAGCGTGGGTGGCATGCAGAGAAGAGGCTGGGGTCTGTCATGGCCAGCATGCCCTAGACCCCTGTCACCTGCTGCTCACAGACCCCTTTGAGGTGGAGAAAGGCTGTGACTCTGGCAAGCTTGGTGTTCCACTGAACGGTGACCGGCCCTCAGTCCAAGAGAGGGAGGTGTAAAACCTGATGCATTTTGCTTTTCCCCACAAAACAGTCTGCACAGATGATCCAGCTACAGCATGAGGCAGAGAAATGATTAACTGTACCTCATTGTGCATGACAGCAACCGCTGGGGCCTATAAAATTAGCCACGTCTTTAAAAATCCAGCTGCAATGTCTGGAGTCCGACACGTGTCCCACTGCACAGTTCTTCAGGGCTCTGACGCAGGTTTTTTGGTGCAGAGACCACTGGCTCTCCAGGCTGGGAGGGACAGGAACATGATGTGGCCCCACTTTTCCCTTTGCTTTTTTGAATCCCCTCTGGGCAGACTTCAGGACATCTGTCTGCCCCTTTGGCAGTCTTTTGAGCTCAGGGTAAGGGGAAAAGTCCTGACCTCAGCTCTTGCACAGTGATGTGAACTCACCTCCAGCGGTAATGGATTTGTGTCCCTTCATATACTCCAATTATAACAGTCATTTGTTTTGACCTGTTCCTTGTGTAAGCAGCTGCTCTGGGAGGTGGAGAAAGGAGAGACATGACTTCCTCCAGGGCTTGTTCATGGTAATTCCCATTTTTGGCCAAATAAACTCACCAGAAGATGATGGAAAGCCTTTCCCTTTTGCCCATAGCTCTTTGTTCTGTATATCCTCAGGACTGAGAGGAAAAGCTTCCTTTGGGCGCTTGGCACAGGCATGCCTTACCAGGGATGCTTGGTTAGACCTCCTCCAGACTGGCCAGACGAGGGGACCCGAGCTTTGTAGCCTGGGAACAGAGCAGGAGATGGTCACCCTAGCTGCTTTCCCAAATCTAATGACATGTTAGCCCTTGGGGTCTTCCTGGGTCACTTGTCACATGCAGTTCAGGTCAAGGTCTGCCCAGAACAGACTCCAGATCAGTGACCACCACTGCCGAGAGGAAGTTTGTTCAAACAAACTTCTCAAACACTCTTTTTATGGTTAAGTAGAGTCCATGCAGGCACAGGTTCCGTGGATGATGTGTGGTATGATTTGATCCCAGCCATCCTAATAGTCACAAGAAGGCTTTGAGAGTTCCTGGCATGGAGCAGGCTGCAGATGAGCTCTAGCTTTGGGGAGCTGACAAGACTGTGTCCTGCTCTCTTTTTTCTGTGAACTCCTCCTAATTCTCACACATTCACCACGCAGGTCTGCTTTGCCCAGCACTTGGGTAGGGATCAGCACTGTGAATATTCAGTGCAGCAGAGCTAGTAGGGATCCTAGGCTATGCTGCACTGTAAATGGCAGTGATTCCAGACCCTGAAGACAAGCTATTTGGGTCTAGGGACTTTGGCTTAAGCTTTTTGCCTGCTGGGCAAGCAGAGGTCTGCAGATCCTCTGGTGCATACACTTACAGGCAGGAAAATGGGGTGCAGTCATCAGCGCTGCCTAATCACAAACATCACTTTTTGCGCTGCTTGCAAATTAGGGGACTTTCTAGGAACACCACCTGTGCAAAGTGCACTCACACAAAGCACCAGTGCTCGCACACGAAACCGGTGGGGACTGCCCGGTTACCCTACAGTGGTGCCCCGCAGAACCCTTGGTCCTGCCCTCCCCGCAACCTCTGCCAAGGGAAGGAGGGGTTTCCCCGAGGTCTAACGCCTGCAGCCGCAGGGGGAAGTCGGTCCCCAGCGCTTGCCGAAGAGATGACCCAGCTCGCCAGGGCATGAGAAGGCACATTCATTTAGAAACCCTGTTGCGGGAAGATGAAGAGCCACCTGAACAGTGAACCCGGCTGCAGGGGTGCCGGAGAACCTGAGCCTCCTGTCAGGCTGGTGGAAAGCCAAGCCTTGCCCAGCATGTTTGTGGGCGGTTTGTGGTACACGCGTGGCAGACAACCGGCTGCTCTCACGGAGGCGCAGGCCAGAGTCCCCGGGGCGCCGCTGCCCACCCGCTCTGTGCGGCGCGGCGTCAGCAGAGCGCAGCTGTCAGCCGGCCTCCGGGGGGACAGAGCTGCGTGTTTACAGCAGCCATCATATGGTAACCTCTTCTAGCTCGTGGGCAACTTGCAGGGTTACCTCATCTGCAGTGGAATTACCTCATCAGTGTGAAATGCAGCACGTCGGAGGGCAGGAGCGAGGCGGGCTGCCCGGGTGCGTGGCTCCCTCAGCAGCGGGCTGCGGAGGAGCGGCCACTCCTGAAATCTGTTAGTTTTACAATCATCTCGATTTACGGAATCCCTCATAAATCAACTGGGATTGCTTTGCAGCATGAGAGGGTGTCCATGCGTCACCCATCAGATCCCTGTGCAAGAAGTTGGCTGTGCTGACCCGCAGTTCACTCTTGGCAATTCCCAGCTGCCATACAAAGTCCTGGCAGGAGGGCGGGGAGCAGCACCCAGGATGCTCTTCTCCCCCACAGGTTAAGACTAGAAGAGCAGAGCCTTCTGCACCCTTGGGCTGAAGCTTGTTTCTTGGCCCAGATTGTCCTGCTTCACCATTTTAAAAGCAAACTGATCAACTATAACATGTATAAATAAAAAAATGCATGTGATGCCTAGGAATATATAATAAATTATCAGTGCCATAGACAGGGGAGTTTATTAGCTCCTCTCAAGCTATTCACAATGTAAAGGACATACTGACCTAGAATGATCTCTTCCTTCCAATCAGCATTTACACTGTAACAGGAGGAGAGCCAGTATTTGTGCACTGGTAAGGTTAACCCTTTGGGCTACCCTTGCAGATATTTACTCTAGGATTTTGTGTCTGATTCCAACCCTGGCAAGCCATTTTTATTTCTAATCCACCCTTTTCTTAATAGAGGAAGCTGTCAGCTGGAGGCCACCACTTCTGTGAACAAACATATTTTAAATTCCTTACAGCATGTGTGTATGCACATATATATTTGTGTGTGTGTGTATTTTTATTTTCTCCCAGGCTATTTATCATGTCCAGTTGGACACATTGTGTGAACACAGCTGCTGTTATCTGGCATGGGGTAGGATATTAAAGGGAAGATTAAGATTAACATTCTGCTTTATTTTATTTCTCAAAGCTTGATCTGCATAGCCAGTGCTTGTGTGTGTGTGTGTGTGAGTGCAGAATAACAGCTGTAAGCAGCATTTGCACATGGTGTCTCCAGGCAGTAGGTAAGGCACATCTGGAGTTTACAGCATCCTGGAGATAGTTGCTCAAATCCCAGGAGCATGGGTTGGACTGGGAATGGGGGGCTGGTATCCATGGTGAGGCTCCCTATCTCACAGTGCCAGGTGTGTGCATGTGCAGTTAGTTCTTGGAAAGGCCATCCTCAGGGGGGAAAGAAAGAAACCAGGAGAGAGGTAATTAGGGACTACCTTGCACAACTGAACCAGCTCATCAGGGATAGGTACAAGAAGGACAGTGCTCGGAGCAGGTGATGTGTGTGGAGGTTTCACACAGTTTGCCAGTAGTCATGCTCTTTTTCTTTTCCTCCCTTCTCCTCCCCTCTTCTCCCTTCCATTGCCCTCCCCTCCTCTCTTCTCCTCTTTTCTTTTCTCTCTTTCCTCCCTTTAACTCTCTCTGTGTACTATCAGGAAGGGAAAGAGGCAGGAGGGTGGAAAACAGACCTTCTGAAATCAGTCCAGAAGGCTCTGACAGCATCAGTCCTAGTTGTTCTCTATACTGAAACAAGATCCATATTTGGATCAATAGAGATTTGTGTGTGGGGAAGTGTTCCCTTTTATTTCTTTGTCAACTCAACGTGGCAGAGCTGCTAAAAAACACATGCTTGGAAAGCTACTAGTTATTAAAAGAAACTCTTTCTACCTGCTCTGTGTGCACTTCATCCATTTCCATACATCCCTGTACATTGAAGAACGTGGCTGCTTTACTTCTGGAAGTTTGGAGCCTTCCAAATCCTGCCCCAGCTTCCCAGCATCCCACACACCAAGAGCAGCATGATGCTGCCTTAAGCTCCCAGCAAAAATTGGGTGAATATGGCTCATAATCCAAGCTTAAGTGGATTTAGGGGGTGAGGAGGCAATCCTCCTTCTGTTCTGTGTTTCACAGTGCTGTTTGGAAAGAAAACTGATGCATGATTGTATTAAACCTTCCCTCCACTCCAAGCCCTAAATCATACTGGAAAACAACATGTCCGTGTGGGGTGCTGAGCACTGGCTTTTGTGAAGCACTAGGCACCATATAAGATCAGAATCTGACAGAGGATCAGACTGGGAAAGGCTTCGCTTAGCTAAGCTTATTATTTAAGTAATATTCACTAGTAGCTGTCTCTTCAGCTTTGCCATTGACTTCCAGGCAAGCAGGGTTACTGCTCCCTGTGCTGGGGTGGGGTCAAACATTCCTTCTGTGGGAAGAATTTCGAACTCGAGGAATTAATAGAGGAAGCTGCAATTCTCTCATGCAGGTGAAATTAGAGAAAGATATGACTCATTGGTGGGACAAATTGAGCCTGCCAGCTGGGCTTCATTCAGCTGAAAAATATGCCCCCGTGGCTGCAGAGAAGCCAACCAGAACTAACCAGAGGGGTGCAAATCTTCCAGTCAAACTGCAAATTGGGAACAACAAAGCAAATCATTCAGGTAGAAGGCATGCAAAATGCAATTGGTTTTCTTGCGCTTTACCTTGAATGGATTAAATCTGGCACTCAATGCGCGAAGCCACAAGCGCTTGAACGGTAGTAAGCTGGCATAAGGCTGGCTATAATTAGAAGTGATATCTGCTCAGAATTAAAGTGCCAAATGTGCCTTCAGGTGTATTCATTCTCCATCTTGCTTTTTAGTTCAGGCCTGACACATTTGGGATTCTTGCCACAGGAACTGTACCAAATGACTCACTCACAGTGGTAGCCGTGTGCTGAAGACTTGCATCCCACAGAATCAGTGGGCTAGCAGTTCAACATGAAAGGCAAAACCTCAGGAGACTGACATATGGTCACTTGGTTCAAATAAGCTCCTTCAAAAAATTTGTCTAAATTTTTTTCTTCTTTCTGCCATTTCTACAGTTGTGGCTTTTCTTGACTGGTTTCTACCTTATTTCATTCTTCTCTATGCTCTCATTCTTCTGTCTCCTTTAGTCTCAGCGTACTTGGACAGTCCCCATTTTCAAATTCCTCCTATTAACAGCAGGCACCACAAGCTCTCTGTTTATCCTTGACTCCCTAACAGCATGAGGGGTTTTATAGCCCCTCTGGAGGCTCAGCTGTAAAGATTGGAATGCTCTCTGCTAATTCCTACTCATTCTCTCTTGTTTGTTGGTGTAATAAGGGACAGATCTGCAAAACCACTTGGAGGCTGGAGAGGTGAGCTCTGCAGAGCCTGTCTTCTAAGTCTTCCAGTGGAGTCCACAGCCCAACAGCAGCAGCTGGGCAGCCATCACCAGGATGAGAAGGGCAGGTAATCTGGCTCACCTGATGGAGCAAGTGTGGAAGGGAGAATAATATCTCCTGCCTGAAGGAGAGGCTTGTTTTTCATTATGTAGGAAAACCCAAGGGCGTCAGACTGGTAGTGGTTGTACTCTGATTTTGTACCAAGTGGTTGGTGCTGTATGCACTCAGACCAGGGTCTTAAAAAATGTTCTTGGATCCAGGTACTATCAACAAAATCCATCCAAACTAACATTTGCTTTGTGCTCCAAGTTAGCCAACATGATGTTAAAGTGTTAGAGAAATTAAAATGTGGTTTCTTGCATTTTGTAAGCCCAGGCATCTTTTAACACCTATTGGAGTGTTAAAAATAATTTTTTTGGTTTTGTAGCATTTTGTGCTGTTGTGCTTGGCATGTCAGGAACAGGAAGGAAGACCTCCTCTTTACTCAATTCCCCCCAGATTAGATTGATAATATGTATTGAATGATGTTGCCTAAATCAATGCAAATTGATTGAGGGCCTCAGAGCATCTGGAAGATAAAAGGAAAAGAGAGACCAATTTCCTGAAGGGATATTCATAGCCATTTTTACACTACTGCACAACTTCTGGCCAAAAGGAAAAACTTGCAGGTCATTTCCAGGGAATTACAGGCTTTGGATTGAAATTGAGAGCCCATGCAAGATAGGTAATGATGCTCCCTGAGTACTGTTATCCCTCTTATTTCTTTTAACTCCTTTAACTGCTAATAAATTATGTTAACCATTGGTTTATGGTCAGCAAGGAGTCTTAAAGAAAAATTTTGTTGTCTTAATGAGGAAGTGGGGAGGGGAAAAAAGAAGGGTGGGATTTTAATAGAGAAAACAAACATCATCAGGACACTGGGCTGTTTATTTTGCATCCAGATTGTATATAAAACCAAGGAACCTGAAAAGCCAAGCTGCTGCTGCTGAATTTCTGTCCATCTCCTCCATCCTGCTCAGAGTCAGAGGAAGCTCTCATAGCTGTCTTTGTGATAAAGCGTACAAGCAAATTGGACAGGGTGTCAGGCTTGCTATGAAATATGACAAATTAACAGCTGAGGCTGCTACTGCCCTGGTTACAGACACTTCATTTAGAAGTTATCATGTTACTGGATGCTTTCTGTAATTTGTGGTGATACTGATTGTGATAAATTGCAAGACTGAGGTAAAAAACTCAGCCCATTCCTGAAGCTGAATATTAAAGGAGGAAATGGTTGTCAATACTGTGCCACTTAACTTCAGGCCCCAAATGAGAGAAGATCTCACAATAACAATAAAATTCTCAGTCACTGAGCGATGTAATTAAATTAAGCTAATTACATTACAATTAGCAAATCTTTAATTTATTTTTAATGCACTGATTAAACTTTATGTGGTAACCATAAAGCTTTCTGAATGGTAATCCTGTTAGGTAAGCATTGACACCAATCCGGGGTCATTGCTTGATGTTAGACTATTTCCCAAAGTAATAAATAATTGCATTTTATATCTAGCTTGGAAAGTTTTCCATACAAGTATTTCAGGCACAAAATTTATTAACTTCCTTCCCTTTACTTTGATGGTTGATAATGAGAAAATGAATGCTCCACATTCCAGTCCACTCCTTGGTGCCATGTGTCCCATGGGTTATATGCATGTTCACTGGGCTTTTTGGTTGTTCGCTTGTTTTTTAAAACTGGCAGTTGTCTCAAATAACCCAAAGAAGTCCTTATTGAGCAGTTTATCAGAGATTTCTCCTCATTTCAGTAGGACTCCCTCTGAGAAAATGCTGGGGGATGCGGCTCCTTGTAAGCTCTGCGTCCCAGATGTAGCACCATCTCACACCAGACACAAGAGGTAAAATTAGTCATGATAAATGTAATTAGAAAGAAATTAGGGACCTGAGAGTTAAGAAAACCATGTTCAGATCCCGTCTGGTCTTACAAGTACTGAGATTGTGCAAGTCCTTCAATCTTTGCTATTAAAGTTCTCAAGGCATTTAATGGCATTTTGGAGCATGCCTAGCCAGTGTTTCTGCCTTGACTGGGCTGTACAGTGGGGCACTTATCTAACATTTAAGTCAGATTAGAAACCATGAACAGTGTGTTATTCCACTTATCTTGTGGCAGGGCTCAGTCACACAAGGACACTTTGAATCCGCCTGCTGTGTTTTCCAGATCTAGTCCTTCTTTGGCCATTAGGCCAAAGGGTTTTTCTGTCTTATCACATTTTGTCTATTTTATCCAATAAATATACATATATATATATATTTCCTATAAAGCAGAAGGGAAAAGTGGTTTTTCCACCTCAGATGCCTTATCTACAGGGTGACTGACAGATCTCCACAGAGAGAAGCAAATGTCATCAGGCAGAAAAGGGACAAAATAGTTTGGGTGGCACTATTCAATTGTTGCAAAAGATGGAGGATTTCAGTGACACGGGTTCTTCTTCTGAGCACCGTCTGTGACACAGCTCAGTTCTGCAGGAAAGAGGTAATTTTCCAAAAAGGCATCTTTCCGAAAGAGGCATCCAAAGTGAGAAAATAGAGTAAAATAACTAAGCTCTGGAGAGGACAGGAATTTCAACTGTACTCCTATCCCACATCCTCAGGGTTGTCCTAGAGGTGGGCTATGATGGCTCCTTGCTCAGTCTGATGCTTTTAAAGCTCAGGCCTGGAGCTCCATGGACCAGGGCCAAATGTGTCTATCTCAAAAAGCCCATGCCCCAGCTGCGCATTTCCCCTGTCTGCTGGAGGAGGTGAGGGGGAAGGGGGTACAGGAACAAACACATCCCCAAACCCTGCCTGTCGTGAGCAGCAGATTCCTGGCCGAACAGGAGCTGGGCACTATGCTGGGAGGGTACCACCCCAGCCCTAGGGAGAAGACTGGGCTTTTTGCCCTGTGTCAGCATTACTGATGTAAAGCACCTACCCAGCTCCTGGGATGTGAGCTATTATCTCTGCAGGGCTCTCTGCTTCTCCGAGTAGATGTATCTGATTCCCTGCCGTTACCTCCAGGCTCTCTCGTATGGCAGGCACCAAGGCACATACAGAGACACGTGTTGTAGCTCGGTTTTTTGGATCTGATCCTTGATGCTTAGGGACCAGATGTAATTTGTTCATGCACCTTGAGCTCTGCAGGTGACTCAGGAGCGTGGGACTGGCCTCTACCTACGTTCAGCATCAGTGAGAGGCAGCCATTCCCTGCAGACAAATTGACGTGTCACTGCCACATTAAATACATGGAAAGGAAATGGCTGAGCTGGAGGAGCTGAAAACAGAGCATACTTAAAACTGTGAACATTTGGGGCAGATTATTGTGCTTAAGACTTTGCAAAATTGCTCTGTCAGCACTGAAAAACTATTAAAAAATTAATTGAAAAATGTGCTATTTTACATCTTACCAATGTCTCAGCACTGTGTATGGAGTGACCTGCAGCCCTTGTTTTGTTTGCACAGGACCTTGAGCAACTGCTATGTTTATTTTTTCCTGATAATCTCTCTAATAACATGGAAAAAGAAGGCACAGGCTGTGCCCTTTGGTTTGCTTTTTGTTTTTTTGGTTTTTGTAAGAATTGAAATAATTCATGTTTCTCTTCTGTGGAATGAATTTCCCAACCATAATACCGCACGTTGAGTGTATCTGGAAAGGATGCTGCCTTGTTCGATGAACTGAATTGTGCACACAGTTGGAGGCTCTGACAGTGCCAGCATCAGTGAATGCAAGTTGCATAAAAAAGAGGCAGCATCATTCATGACACTAATGAACAGTCCTTCCTCGTCCATCAGAGAAATCTTTCCCAGGGATAACGATTCTCCCAGCATTTTCTTAGCCATAAAAGAAGATATTGTGTTGGGTCTTTGGTTCTGTATGAAACTATCAGGAGGATTCTTAGGCTGGGAAGAGAAATCAATGTTTCTGTGATACTGTATTGGCTAAATACTTAGACCAGAGAAAAAAGATTTTGTTCTGACTGCACAGTGAACTTCTTGTTTTGCTTTGCTGCTACAAGATTGTGAAAATCGTGTGAAATTTACGGAGACATATTTGATTCCAAGCAAGTCTGCCAGCAAGTTCTAGTAGTTTATTGCAACACAATCTACCTGGTTCACTCATATAATCATACAGCTTTAAGTAACTGTAACTTCATTGATTTCAGTAGAATCTCAGGAGTAAAAGGGGAAAATTGGTGTGACACAACAGTGATTCAGCTTTAATGTATTTCCTCATTCTTCTCCAGGTATTTATTATCCTTTAAGAGACATCCACTTTAAATCTTTCTTATTACTTGAAAAAAAGTCTCCTAAGATATGAACAAATCCAATAGCAGAAGGGTCTCTGGGGATCTATTCTATGAAATGACTGATAGACAAGATCTAAACTAGGGGGCTTGATTGGAACAACAATTAAAGGCATTATCCTTTCTTTAATTATTGAAATAAAAGCTAAACTACAGATGCAGTGTTGTGAGAAAAGTATGATTTGCCTTGCATAGCTTTATTAGAATTGTTGAATAAATATGGCCTGTACCTACTTATTCATCAGCATATATTACATCACCCCTCGAAAGTTCTCTCAGTGCAAACCTACTACTGTGAACCAGATCTCCACTCACAATTCCAGCGATTTTTTCTTTTAATCTGCCCCTTAAATATTTTTCCCCTTGCTCCCTGCTCTGGGCATGTGTTTTAATACACACTCTACAATGCTCTAATTTTCCAGTACTTTATGAGTGGCTCCAGTGTTGTGTAGTTAGATCCTGAACCATGTTCCTCTATGGGTGATCATACCAGTTGTAATGGCTTGTGTGTTTGTTTTAAGTTTTAAATACATGTGCAATGTCTTTTGGGGAAAGAAACTAACAGATAGCTAGGTGTTGGAGATTGTGTTGGTGCTTCTGATAGCAACTGTAATGATTGGGATTACAGCTGGAAAAGAGTTTGAAGCTTGCCTTTTGCTTAGAGAGGAAAAATCAGACCTTATACCATTGACCACATGGGGTTACGCATCATCTAGCTTTGTCCCCTTCTCCAAGACCTGCTAGTATCTGACAAAATTGCATCTATACTTTATCCCTCTGACAGATGGATTTAAACTTTAAAAAAAAAAATCTATGTCGTGACTCAACGGTCTGATATGAGCCATTTAAAGAAGTATTTTCCAGGACTGACTGTGGTTAGGTTACAGGCTACTTTTCTTTAAAGCAAATTTGTTATATATTGTGCATTAGTATCAGGCACAAGGCTTTTGTCACTGGAGGAAATAACTTTAAAGAACCAGAGCAAATCCCTCACATTGGTGAAGTATCTGTAATTCCTGATCTCCCTCGCATGACTGATTTTGGCAGGAGCAAAGCTTTTGTGATCCATGCATTAGCAGTAACCAACTACAGCTACAGTAATTAAACGGTTTAAATCTACCATCCTATATAGATCCACTTTGATTGCTTGCTTTCTTACTGTTCTTGTTACTGGACTCCAGAAATTAACACTTTAGTAGATGCTGGAAAAGCCGGCTTTGACCAGTTCCTGATGTAAAATGAACCTCTTTAGAAGTCAAACTATTCATTGATATTGAGTTTGCAATAATATACTAATGATATTCATACTTTCAATCACTATAAATTGTGAAGTGTGATGCCAATTCAAGCAGAGTTACTATTATGTGCTATTTTGTCAGCAAGTTTTTATTAGTTCATTGGGTTTAACAGAATTAGAAGGCTTCTCTGAGAAAAAAGTATGAAGCATCTTATGGTGGGTAACACACACGGGTAGACTAGTTGGTTGTTCCAAGTTGTGCCTCCATTGTCTGACCAGTAAAGGCAATGGCTACTTCTGCAAGAATATGGACTCATGACATGGGACATTTCTGTTGAAGCCAGATCTCAAGATTTTGTGTGACTGATCTCTTGTTTCAGAAGTCAAACTGAAAATTACTGTTAGTCCTCTACAGGTGCGGCAGGTTTGCAGATCATCTTCACCTGTAGAGGAGAAATGACGTGCTCAGTCTCTAAAATGTTTGTTTACAAAAGACACAAGTCTTTTCTTTCTGAGTTGCTCACAGAAATGTGAAAGTTTAAAAACCATTTTTTTCCCTTTGTTCCCAAACCCTGAGCTTTTCACCTGGGAAACCCTTCTAGGTCAAAGCTCCTCCTCTGAGACCATGTGACCTTTAGAGGTGGGCTTGAACTTTTTTTATGCAGCTGCTCTGCAATACAAATGAACCTCAAAGCTTTAGCAATCAGACAAAGAAGAGGTCTTTAACCCGCACAGCCTCTGTAAGGAGGGTCATTTATGCTTAAATGACCCCTAATGGGCAAGTGATGAGTACTGTTCAGCACAACAATATTAATGGGCAGGCAAGAGCACAGAGGAAGGGGTAAGATGGATGTTTGCATGTTTCCATACCTTACAAAACAAAAAGGGGTGGGCAAACTTACCTACTCCTTTCCGAAAGGACAGCCTCTGAATATTTCAAAAGCATTGTTGTTTTTGTCACTTTATTTCAATGAAAAGATTTCAAAATTCACATTTAATTAGATAAGTTTAGATTTATTTGGATTGTATAGCCCAGCTGATATGAAGGTGAGGAGAAGTAGAAAATTTACTTTCTTTACAATCATCTGATGTCCATTTCCATGGAAACAGAAGTGGAAGCAGGAACCAAACATAAGCAGTCACAGCCCTGGTTAATTGCCCATGGCTGCTTTCTGTTTCCACTTCTATAGTGCTGAACTCTATGTTTTCTACTGACCCCGTTACTATAAAACAGTTGTGTGTGAGAGGGGACTGGTGAGGGGAGACTGGGCACAGGAACGTGGAGAGGGGAAACATCTGAGAGGCAAATGCAGGCTCCCCAGGCTGACCGGTGAAGAAATCTCCTTTAGAGTTTGTTTTACTTGACTGGAAAAAAAATTGAGGAGTAACATCAGCAAAACTATTAAGTTATTGATATAAGCTTGGTAATACAACAACTCTTAATGATGATCACTGTAAATCTGGAGTTGCTCCATGGAAGTCAATGACAGTCTAACAGGAATTAAGAACAGACTATGGCCTCTAATGAGAAATGCAAAAAAAAGAGAGTAAAAGAAATTTTTTTACAGAGAATGTGTTTCTGTGGCTGCTGGGGTCATGACAAAAGTAGTATAAGAAGTCAGATTTTCTTGACTATGATATGTCAACAGATGTCTAGAGGGAGGCCACCGTATTCGATGTTAAAATAAAAATTGAGTATGAGAAACAAATCGCAAAGAAATATATTTCCAGGCTGCAAAACTGTTTCATTTGTTCTTTAAAGCAATTGAACACCTTTGCATTCTCAAATTCTGCCTAAAACCAGGAGCAGAAAATAAAATTAAAAACAATACTCCCTGTTCTTGTTTCCGAAACCAGATCCTCCAACAGGAAGAAATGATCCCCAGAAGTTCAGCTTCATGGAAACCCAACTAGATCTTAGGCCTTTTGAGGTTTTCTCGTCTCTTGTAATGATGTGGTCACTTGCCCTAAAACAGATTTCATGCTGATATAGAACAGCTCATTCTAACCTGAGATACAAACTAACAAAAGTCTGCTGTTTGGAAGGGTTTAAAAAGGCTTATGTCAAAAAAGAGGTTTGGAGGGTTTTCTCCTCGATGTTTTGTGGACAAAATACTGAAAATAATCCAGCATGTCTTTCAATATGGAAAACAAAAGAGGANCAGTGAAATGAAAGGAAATGTGAAAAGGAAGGAAAAAAAAAAAAAAAGGGTGTGTGTTATAAGGTCCTTAAGCTCTGAGACAAGGTAGGCTCAAAGCATAGCAGCTTCTTCTCCCAGTCTCACATCCCACCACTATTCAGTGACAGTCTGCAACACTCCATGATGGTCATGTGAGCACTCTTCATGCTGTTCTCCCTTTCTGCAACGCCTTCTGAGTAGACACCACCTTCCTTTGCATGTTAAACTTTGGTCTGCTAACTAGCAGGAGGTGACAATGGAGTTGCCCATCAAAACAGCGGTTACGCATTGCAATGGGCTTCACAGGGACATCGTGGAGGCATCTTCCCTGGAAGTGTTCAAGAAATGACTGGACGTGGCACTTAGTGCTATGTTTTAGTTGACATGGTGGGCTTTGGTCAATGGTTAGACTTGATGATTTGGAGGTCTTTTCTAACCTTAATGATTCTCTGATTCCATGAAAATACCCCAACAGCAAGCATCAAGTATCAAAAGAACAACTGTCAAAGAAGTACAAGCTTTTACAAAAAACTATTCCATCAGGATGTACTGTGGTATTGAAATGCACTTGGATTTCCTTCCTAAAATAAACCTTCCCCTCCATTTTAACACTGCCTGGGATATCATGGAAAGGGAATGGTGATTTTAAGCTGGGAAATTTTTCGTAGTTTTTGGAAGAGCCTCCCTGGTTGTCTAAATGTATATTCCTTGATAGATTGAGCGAGAATTGTTTCAGGTGTGAAGAGTCAAAAGATCAGGTGTAAGTGGTGAGGGATGTCTGACTGCAGCTGGAGTGTGGACAGGCCAGATGGCTGTCGAGGAAGGAGGTGGAAACCTGGGGAATTCTAATGATGAGAAGCTCTGGGCTGCAGAAAAGCTAAGGTTTCTGGGAGATTTAGCAATCAGCCTCCATGCAGCCTGTGCAGGGCATCTCACACATACAACTGCATTTTAAGGTATGGCATAGCCTTACAATCTGTGACTCACATATGAATTTAAAAGTTGGGGCAAAAATGTCCACTCCAAAGCTGTGCACATATTTTGCAGTCCCACTGAGTTGCGTCTGACTGAGGAAGAGTAAAGAACACTGGTTTTGCTGTTCTATTTTTTCCCAAATCTCCAGCTTCCAAACATATATTAGCTCCAACTAAAAGCCTGTATTTATAGAAAAGAAACGCATATTGAAAGACATAGATGTCTATGAACCTGCAACCTCAGTCTCCATTTTCTTGCACCTTTTATTACCCCGCTGACTTGGTGCTAGTTTACCATCCTTTTGCACAAATGTAAGAGATGGTATAAGAAAAAGGAAAGTCAGGCTCAGTGTGTAAATAACTTAGTTCTGTGCTAAACTTTGTAGCAGAAAAATATCAGGTACATATGGTTTCCTGTAGACTTTGATTACCCACATACTGGTGGTGACCCTCACTGATGTGCCCTCATGTCGATAACTGTATAAATTCTGAGATTTTTTTATTAAAAAAGAAAAAAGGAGGACTACTAAGCATTAGAGCTTTCCATGGGAAATTTTATGTAGCATCTGGTACCTGATGAGGAAAGCTCAGCAAGGTATGTAATCCAATTTTCTGTGAATGACACACAGACAAAAAACCCACAAAAAACCCCAAAACCAGAATCCAAACGTGTGTGGAGGTTGCAAAGTCTAAACCTTGGATTTCTTGTGAGTGGATTTCTTGGGAGCCTGGAGATTTACTTGAGTTCGTACATACTCATCAGATATTAGAGTCCTAAAATACCTTCTCTCTTAGTGGCCAAGCAGTTAAGATGTTATTGAACTTTAGACTTTAATACTCAAACAAGAAGTAAGAGGCCATATTGAATGAGTCTGGGTTTTTTAACTTTTTCACAGTAGGTGCTTCTGCTTTGCTCTATCATATTAAAGGACAGGAAGGCTTCCAGAGCAGCAGAGCTCCCAAAACAGGAGAGTGACTTGATTTCAAAGTGAAGAGCAGGTAGCTGCCAGTACAAGAGCCTGCAGGTTAATTGGGTATCCTGACCCAGACAAAACTCAAAAGAGAGAGCAGTACAATTCTTTCATTTTGTACATGAAAAATTGCTGTTTGTGTTGCACAGAGTTCAGTTTAATCAGCCCTGTGAGTTGCTGTTGTATCATGAAGTGGATCACCCCTTCCCAGGAAGGAGGAGGAGAACTATAGAGAAGACCCAGGAGAACTAAAAGATGGTAACTTTAAAAAAAAAATAGTGAAGTTAGTGATTTTGAAAGGCACCAGATTACCAGCACAGGAAATGGCCTCCTTTATTTAATCATACCTAAGTGCTTTGACATAGATTCTTACTCCTTTTATCTTGATGAGTAGAACATCTCCACGATGGGCACAGCATCTGCTGGGGCAGCTGTGCAGGAGAGATAGGGGTCAAGCCTTAGGTAAGCCCACACAGGCCTGTCAGCAGCAGGAAGTGGATAAGCACAGCGTTGTTCCTCTGCCACTGTTTCCCCTATCTACACATCTCGAGGTCAGCCTAGGGAAAAAAGCTGCAAAAGAAAAAAGGTGTTTTAAGTGGTGTGTTGTAGCAGATTTACAGATGAAGAGCTAAAATAAACTGAGACTTAGTGCTAACTAAACACTTTGAGATGAACACTGATGGTCTTCCTTTGGACTAGGCAGTTTCAGAGGACTGTGAAAAACAGATATATGGGGTGCCATAAACATGGCCCATGCTGTACCCTATCCACCTGCTATCTTCATCGCAGTCTTGTGGACAGTCTACTATGACCGAGTGCCTAGCTGATATTTGAATCTCAGCATTCAGACATGCCCAGAGATGTGCCTACAGACTTGTAGTTTGAAGATACAATGAGGAGTCAGGCTAGCACTCAGAAACACTCAGTAGGATCACTGGGATCTGCAGACAGAGCCCGCAAATTTGGGCATAATTCCGGTAGTTAGATGGTACTGGCACACTCTAAGGGAGGTTATTAGCATTTGATCTATTAATTCATAGAGAAGAGCTCATAGGGGTTCCAGTGGTGGTTAGTTTTCCATTAAAAGAGTGGTTTGGATTGGTTTTTCATTTTATTTTTTTTCCCCACAGCTGGATGAGCATAAGAAAGGAGGGGTAACACTAGGGGATAATAAGTGAGCTGGAGTGCTAGGCTTGCTTTACAGTGTCAGATGTATAGGAACACATTTTTATGTTGAATAAATATTCAATGTCAATTTTTTATCTCCCAGGAGTGGTTAATGATTCTTACCTACGCATTTTCTTCAAAGGATCTTGCTAATGGATTTGCTTTTGGTAGAAGCTGCTCTTCATTTGGAAATACACCCATTTGTTCCTTCCCTCTTTCCACCTTGTCTTGTCAGTCTCCTTGTGAACCGCCTCCAGTCCCTGTCCCTGGAGCAGGTCAGAACATGTCCCTCTCACCTCTCCTCGCAACTCTCCTCCCCCAAGATCCTTTAGGAGCAACTGTAAGGATGCTCTTGCTTTTCAGGTCTGTAGGAGAGTGAATTTCACTTGTGGTGTCTATATCCAAGTATGGATTTTTCAAAACAGCAGCAGCTCTGGGCTGTATACTTCTCTGTGTAGCTAGTCAAGAATAAAGTAAGGATAGGTGTGTTTGTGGCTCTTCCTTAGTTTCCTTGCCCTCAATGGCTACTGGTGGCATTAAAACAAAAAGTAGACATTGTCCCATCTGCTGTTTGTACTCAGTGCCAGAATTGTCAATTCTTGACTGAGAGACAAGAAAAAAAGAAAGAGCAGAGTAGATTGGAGGCAAGTCAAACAAATGTATGCTCTCAATCCTGCTATTTGGCCCCCTCATAAACAAAAATATCTTTATAAAATTCCCAGCAGTGGCAGGTTCCCATCCAAGAATGCATGGCATTCAGATCATATAAATATGGACATCTCTTTGTATTGTATTAGCTGTCATTAATTCTTTCTCAGCCTGTGGGTCTAATGACTAAGTCCAAATCAGTAAAATCTTAGTTCCTTGTTGGCAGATTTCCTTTGCTACAAGTGATTCTGTTCCTGTGGGTATCAAAATTGTTCCAACACCCCCTTATTAGATCTCATGCCAGCCTAATATATGTGAATTTGACTTATGGATTTAGTCTGCAGCCTCATTAGCTCTGAGTCAAGTCACTTGTTTCTCAGATAAGACATTGGGTAGACAGGAAACTCGTGGTGCCACATCTTGTTGTAGAACTGGCTTGGTGGCTTGAACATAAAAATACATGGGAAAGCTTCTCCTTGATAAGGACTTTAATCACAGCTGCATCACTAACATTTTACCACTATTTTTTTAATCACCTTTGTACTCAAAGAGCTTTGGCCCAGGAACTATGTTATGAAATTACATACAAATTTCTTGGAGGTGGGAGATGCAGAAGAGGCCTGAAAAGCATTCTGATCTCAAATTTCGGGAGGATGACTTTTCACAGAGTCAAGATGGATTTATATTGAGAGACCATCTCCATGAAGGCTTCACAGTCAGATCTGGATGATGTCCACCTGGAGAATCCAAATGGCCCTTCATTTCCAGGAGCCTGAAAAAAAGGCAGCACCCTCCTGAAGAAGCAGTCCATAAGTAGTAAATACAGACTTGGTATATGGAGGCAACAGTGGGAAGACTCCAGTACAGATTTTCTTGCCTCCAAGAATTAGAGTTCCTGCTCCAGGAAGGCATAGGTCCAGGATTGTTACTGGATTTGTTTTCTTCTTCTGAGCTCTGTATTGTGCCTCTCCAGCAGCTCCTCTGAATCTCAGGGTAATTTGAAAGATCAAAAAGAGACAAAGACATGATCATTTTCCAGCTCTGTACTGGCCAAGACAGTTTTGGCTGACAGACTTAGTACAGATGGTCATCAGCCTCTGATCCAGCTCCTGGACTGCCTGGACCTGATCTCAGAGCCCTGCAGCCAGATACCCTGTCCAGACCTAGAGTCACAGCACCTGACGACACTGCTGTTGCTTGGCTGAGTAGCACTTAGAAACATGGATCCCTACATCTGTAGGGGTCCTGACACAGTGTGGAAATACATGGGAGGAAATATATTTGTCCAAGTGGAGAAAGTTTTCTTTATAGATAGTCCAAAACTGACTGATCTGACCTTGCTACCAAAGGTATTTCTCTATTTAAAACAAGCTCTTTTTGTTCATCTTGGTTTGAACTGATTTGCACATTCCACCTGCTTATTTAATTGTTCTTTGTCTTTTCTGAGTGGTCTTGCCCAGTGGCCAGACAAAAAATTTTGGCTTTGCATCCAGAACAAATGTTCCCAAGACTTCTAAAATATCTCTTAGAATATTTCTTATATCACTTGTTTGTTACCTCACTTTGAAAGTCCATCTTTCTAACAGCTATCCACTAAGCCACAAGGCTGATTTCAACTCTCTCATCAAAGCTTTTTCTGTAAACTCTCTCATGTAAACTATTCCTTTAAAGTCAGGTATGACACTGGAAGAAAAGGTCTGTTTAAAAAAATGACAGCATCACACTGGTGTCAACTGACTGGTGACATTCTTTCTTCCAAAACTCGCTCCACTTTGCCTACTTTAGAAATGAACCTAAATCCAAGGTTTGGCCAGAAAACTGTTGATTACCACTCCCAAATATAATTTTTATGACTTTGGTCTTTGTTCTTTGATTGAAGTTGAAGCACTTTGGTCTTTGTTCTTTGATTGAAGTTGAAGCAGAACCTGGTTATTTTGGTGCTCTGTCCAACATATTGATGACTTGTGTGCTATTTCCTGTTTTAGTAAAGGTTGTGCAGCTTTAGGAGCCTCCAAAAATCATGTCTGATTTCTGCAGATTGTCTTCTGGGAACACCCACAAACCTGGAGTTTCCAGCTCATTCAGCTAGAATGACTGCATTTTCCTAGTGCTTACAGAAGGTCTGCAACTGCTTCTGTGAACAATATTTCTTTATTTTTACTCAGCTGTATTTAAAGAGATCCAGGCCTTATGGCAGAACAGAAACTACATTGCATTGTAAAACATTTAGGACTGTAAATCAGCTCAGCTTCTGTTTGCACTTTTGCTGTTCTGATTTCTGTACAGCCACAGCAGAGTCAACCAGAGGTTTGGGCCCTGACTAAGTCTTCAGAGCAGCACTCGGTTCCTACACTGCTGTTTCACAGGAAAAGACCATTTCAATCTTCACTTTGGTTTATGTTTGCAACTTTTTTGCTCTTTATTCTGCAAAATTTGGCTTATTGTATTGAGTATGATATCAACAAACAGGATTCTCAGCTTCACCTGATCCCTTTGTAAAAACAGTTTCTGCTCTAGTTTAATTGACGACAGTTGCTGAATAGCGTGGTTACCAGCCATGCTCTGTCAGCTACTGCTAAAAGTGAATTTCATGAAGGGTATGAGATTCTTTTCTGGCAGTGGGACCCACTTCGCTCAGCATAAATGAAACCCTTTTGTTGACCAACAGGATTTCCATCGAATCATTTTCCCATTGAATACTAAATATTGGAATGGGTGAAATTTGGAAATGGAGTGGGTGATTCCTTTCATTTATTGTGAATGAGCCATTTACTCAGCTGGTGTAATTTGTCAATGCTCCTGAACAGTAGGAGCAGTCAATTAAGATTGGCCTCATTGCGGTGTTTAAAATAGTATGTGATAGAGCTGCCTGTCCCACAGCAGGGAAATCTTCCCCAGACCCCAGTTTCCAAAGTGGGATCCGCACCACATCCACCAAGCAGGGCTGGGCTGTCAACTGAGCTCCAGTTCTTGAATAAAAATGGCAGAATGTCACAAAGAGAGAAATAGGGAGGAGGACTGGGTGATTTTATTAAACATTACAACATGTAAGTGCCGGAATACCAAAGAGCTTGTTACAGCACACAAAATCCCCTCTACTAGCAGCTCCATTTGCACTCCAACACTATTCCATTGCAGGGCCTATAAAGCAGTTTGCTAACAAAAAGGTTATTCAGAAGGTTTCTTTCAAGAAACCCAAAGGTAACAAGTATCCACTGAGCAGATGTCATGCATGAGACTGAGCTGCACTCTGGAAAACTGCCGCGATACTTAAAAATAATGCTTTCCTATTAACCTAAGTACAATACTAAAAGTCTTTTAAACTAAAACTTTCCAGATGGCACCTGCATCAGAGATGCTAATAGGATGAATGCCATCAAGCTCGCTAATACTGGAAATGCTCTTAAGGAACAACTACAACTGATTGTACTGGCACAAACAAATCTAAAACTAATTTATGTATTCCTGCAGCTGCATCTCCAGCCAAAGCAGAGGCAGGAGTCAGGACCAATTCACAACTGACTAATGTGGCCTCATTCATTGCAGATTTCTAGCATTTAAGTGTAATTAAGATTTATTGTTTGCTAACTCACAGGTCAGAACAAGCACTGCAATATGGACAACTTTTTGTTGATTAGTAAAATGCCTGGTAGGAGGAATCATCAAACCTTCCAAGCAGAACATGACAGAAATAAATAACAGAGTTACTCTCATTTCATCTGACTGTTGTGATCCCAGCAGGATCAGGAAGGGCTGGATATAATGGCAGTGGTCAGTAGGCTAGAGAAACCAGCTCCACGTGGTGGTATAGAGAACAGACAACTGAGTGCATGGTAGCATAGGATATCGTAGGCACACTGAAAATGCTGGTTGGTCTTGCTCCAGGGCAGACTTACCCACCACCATCAGTTCTACACCCTTGCTTTTCTGTCCCTTGATTCCTTATAGGGGGATGCAGGAGGAAATGCAGGGCTCCCTTCAGCTCTTGCTAGTAGGCAAACAGAGGAAGTGATCCACCACAGCTTGCTATCCTAGAAAGGAGATGAGAAAGGGATAAGATTTGCTACAGTTTGGCTGCAAAGGGGATAAAGCCATGCAGAAGGATGCGAATTAGACAATCATTGGTCTGTGGCTTGTATCATCAGGAGGGTTAACTCATTCATCGCCACTAAGTTGACAAAACTATACCCTAGCTGATGACTGGGACCTAAACATGGTTGGGACCAGAATCAGCTTCAGGGATGGTGAATCTTTTCTTCAGGATTTGCATGGGACTTTGATTAGTATAGGTAGCATAAATGACACTTAAAGTCTTGTTGATGAGGAATAGCCATGGAATATGAAAAATCACATTCTTGTTCTTAGAAAAATACTTTATATTTATGTGTTCCTTACAACTAAGAATTTCCAAGCACTGTTTTGCATCAATAATTTAAACTTCCTGACACAACAGAGAGTTACCCTTATGTCACAATCACTGCATGACAGAGAGTAAATGGAGGCAAAGGAGATATTGGATTGGATTCCTTTTTTATGTGCATCTTAAGTATTTGTTATTATCTGTGCAAAGAGGAGACAGATGTTATCTTTTGTTTTTTTCAGACTGCCTAGTGCCTGGGCGCTTCTCCACAGACACCCCCTCGTCATGGGGGAGAAGCTTGCGTGCCCATATGAGGTTGTGAGCTATGCTGGTGGTGGTTGTGCCTCCGGTGTGGTCTCCTATGCTAGTGAGGTCTCAGCTGAAGGGTCAGACAAAGTGTGTCCATGGGCAGGACGGGCTCACCAGCCTCCCAGCAACCATCCTAGGAGAAGGACAACTCTAACTCCAAACCCGGGCAGATGGAGCTCACTTAGCCCTGTAAGGCCATCCATCTAAGAGAAGGATACTCTAACTAAACCTTACAACCTGAGGACTTCGCTGCCACTGTCCAAGCTTGCTAGGACCTGGCAGATGAACCTTAGGACTAAAGGGTGGGGCCAGTTTCATGCACGCTGTGCCTCACCTAAAAAATCCACTGCGCAGGCCCGAAGGACTCACCCACACTTGCAAAGCCCTGCAGCGACAGGTGAGGGACGAAATGGCAGGTGAGAAGGTGCACTGGAAGCTGCAGACCCAACCCTGCATGCAGGTGGTTCAGGACATTGGTCGCTCAAGACTGACACAGAGATGACAGTCGAGTTCGGCAGCATCCTGAATGACCAAGCAGCCTTTTCAAGGAGAGCACTGCTTGCTCCACACAGAGAGGGGCCTAGAAAAGGTGGCCTAACCAAAGCTCATCTCCACTCTTCACCTGGTTGACGAGCCGTGGCCAATGGGCATCTTCTGTTGCACCAGTATTGAGGCCATGCTGCTGAGAACGCAGCTGCGCTGGACAGGGCATGTCTCCAGGATGGAGGATCACCACCTCCCTAAGATCGTGCTCTGTGGTGAACTCCCCACTGGCTGCCGCAAGAGAGGAGCCCTGAAGAGGAGATACAAGGACTCCCTGTAACAATACCTCAGCCTTGGCCATATTGACTACCATCCATGGTCCACTCTGGCCTCCAGTTGGGAGGCATGGAGACGCACCATCCATAACACTGCTGATTCCTTTGAGAACGCACACAGAATCAGTCTCAAGGAGAAAAGACAACGCGGAAAGAACCGTGCCTCACCAACACCGCCTGTGGAGACTTTCTGCTGTGCCTTTTGCAACCGGACTTGCCTATCTCGCCTTGGCCTTTTTAGCCATCAGCGCGCTTGCAGCAAGCGTGGGGAGAGCCCTTCCCAAATCTTCGTTCGCGTAGCCTAGCCATGATGAGTGCCTGGGCATGGAGATGTAATGAAGGAGGTTCGGTGCAAGAATGAAGCTGGTTTGTCTCAGGTATCACAGGAACAGCAGAATAAAGCTGCAAGCAAAGTTTAGCTTTCCTTTGCTTCTGCTGCCAAGCCTGATCACTAGGGTAAGACTGACTTGACTCTTTTACAGTCATTTACATCCCTGCCAACAAAACTACCAAATCAGGGTTTGTACACCTCCATTCTCTTAATCCTACTCATTCTTTCACCATAAGTCTGTTCATAAGGTGAGTCCAAACTGCTAAGGAGAGACACAGGGCAGGGATAAGGAAAGCTGTGCAGATCCACATAATTTACCCAGCAGTGCAGGCACTGTAAACAAAACTGGCTCTCATACATCCTGGCACCAAAGGATGGAGCAGGAACATATCTGTATGCAATCACTTTCAGTAACTTCAGCAAATAATGAAGGGCTGACTAATACCAGGAACCTCTCTTACAGCTCATTTACTGTGTATGAGCTAGTTCTGAGACACGCTCGGCAGACAAAAATGCACACCAAATGTTTTGATCTATGAAAGAGCATTTTTCCCAATATTTTTTCAAAGATTTTTTTCCTCAGCTTTGTAATGTGACTCTGAAGACGGTCATGCCGTATTTTTAAAGGAGACACTCTGTGTGTGTTTTTTAAGACCTTTTTCGATGGGGGACGAAGGGTTGCATATTTTTTAACTCCAAAACCCAGATGTTCTTTAACACAGAAAAATAGAATAACATACATTAATAGCTTGGAAAACAATGGCAATATTTAATTAACCTTTAGAAATGGCTAATCTGTGAATCTGCACGTGTCAGCTCATCTTTAGAACAGAGTGACTGTGTGTGCCTTTGCCAAAATCAACATGCTTGTTCGGTGGATTTCTTCCATTGGGAATTCACATGAAGAACAAAAAAAGGAAAAAAAAAAAGAAAGAAAAAATAATTTTTTTTTTCAGTTGTTTGACTTGAAGCATTCATGTGATCCAGATGACCTCGTCAGGGTTGATGTAGCCTGGTGTGCCACAGATCCAAGATCTGCATGCTCAAGGACTGGCTCTTAGCCCTTAGTCGTCGGACCAGACAGTCTGAAGGTCTTGTGGGACCATTAAAAGCTTCAGCTTAGCAATGGGGCTGCTACCTCTTCATCACTGACTTTCTCTCCATCTCTCTTTCTCTTTTTCTCTCTCCCCGTTTAGCTTAGCTGCTATCAGTGCTTGTCTTCATCAGACTTTCTACCTGCCAAATCCTCTCCTTTTTGAATAATTTAAGCAGAAATACAGACCATGGGAGACAAAAAGGGTCCCTGAACATTTGGCTCCTTTCAGATCCCCCCATTTCCCATTTGAAAGGAGTCCCATGCTAAAGTGGGAGGTGCTATATCCCTCCTCCAGCTGGCTCCAGGATTGCAAGGTGCAGGCAGCTCGAAGAGTTTCTCAGCATGCAAGAGAGGTATCTGAAGCATAAGGCTCGTGGTGCATACGGGAGGAGTGGCAAGTACACCAGAAGGTGAAGAGATGGCTGGAAGCAACACTAATGCCCCTCCATCTGGAAAGATGAGTGCTGTTTAGCACGTCTGGAAAGCATTATTTCTGCAAATAGCTCAACCCCTTTCAGCTTAGAGGCAGGGATCCCAGCCTGCTGCCAAGCTTAGATCTCCCTGATGGCAATGTGGTAGGGGAGATGGTGAACAAGTGTACTAATGGCATAAAGCAGAAAAAACGAGCATCCAATACATCAGCTTAAGATACATCAGGCATCTGCCCTTCTCCCAGAAGGCTGCCTGCAACTTCAAATTGCATTAAGACACACTTGTGTTTTATATCACGGGATCAACCCATATGATAAAAGTTTAATTGGGTGAGTGTGAAGGGGAATTTAGAAGTCGCTTAACTGATTGTTCCCAGTGATTTAGCTTCACAAGGAGATACAGGAAAGGATCAGCTCTAATCTACTAGCATCCCTGAATTTTTGTTTGAATTGCAGCTCTGCAAAGATCTAGCTTTATGTGACACTTGTCTGAAAACATTGAGGTGTACTATTTCATGTTGTTTCAGAAGAAATGCTTGCAAGCTTGATTTAAATTCAGAGACCAGAGGGTATCTCTCAGCAAACCTCATCAGGCTTTGGCCTTGTAGCAATATCAAGATCAGTTTGTCTCTAAACATTTTTGAATGGATAGAGATCCAGGTGCAAGTTCCAATAAAATACTAGCTTTTAACCATATTAAGTCAACAACCTAAACATCTATCAGGAATGTACTTCTCATGTGAATTTCAAGCAGGACAATTTCCAAATTCCTCATCAGTGGACAGCCTGTTTTCTAATGATATATATTCATGATCAATGTGGGATGCTGTGCCTGGTAATGAACAAGTTGTAATGCAGCTGATGTGTGAGGGTCTTGTGTGTATTCTCATGGGTCACTGTTGACCAGCCATCTGATATGTGCCAAGTTTGGATGAGACACGTGGTGTGCAAAGCCCAAGGAGGATTTCTGGAAAATGTTGCTTTCGTTTATTTACAGCAGATTTTCGCCTTGATAAATGCTGGATTTTTTCCCCATGAAATTCAATAGACGTTCTTATTTGAAACCACAAGTTCAAACTGTATTTTAAAACTGTCTTGGATAGGACTCCAGACCCTGAAATACATTTTTGGAAAAGCAGACTATTCTCAGACTTTAAAATAAAGGTGCAAACCCCACATCTTAGGCAGTTCCAGGAGAATTTTGTCGCAGTTGGGATGGGTTTGTATATCTTTTCACAGATTTGTGGATGTTTGCCTCAAAAATTTCTTTATGGCCCTTCTTTCCACATCTGTCTTCTGTTCAGAATGTCAGCCTATTCTAAAATATTTGTTGAATTTTGTGCAACTTGAAGGACTCCCCGTAGCTTATATGCTTAAGTGTATAGAAGGCTTAATAGGTCAGGTCTAACATTTGTTTCCTTTTTAGAGGCTCCAAAATGAGTTCAAAAATTGTCTGTGGTGATTTATGATAACTGTGTAAGCAAACTTGTGAATTCATTTATATTGTAATTCCTAATCGAAGAAATCAAAATGCAAGGAATCGATTTATAACAATAACAACAACAAAATCTTAGCAAGCAAATTTTCCACAGTTTTCACCAACATTGTATCAAATCTATTTACTTGTCATTTTTTTCTTGGCAAAAGAGTAAAGGTGTCCATAAAAATTTGGATTTTTTCCCTCCAGAGTTTTTTTTTTTTTTTTTACAGTGCAAAGTAAGAATTTTGAGAGCATTCTGGTAAAATATGATAGAAAATATCCAATAATAAAGAAAAATGACTGATGCATTTTGTGAAGAATTGGTTTTGGACAAAAATGGTTCTTTTCAAGAGAAAAGGCATGTCGTGCAAAAAATTCAATTAGTTCTAGTATCAAGATCCCTATGGGCCATATCCTGAATAGTTATTGAGACAAAGCTCCCATTGAAGTCACTGGGCATACTTCCTGATTAAAGCCTTCAGGACTAGGTCAACTGGGAGTTTTGCCTGAGTAAGCACTTCAGGATTTGAGTGTAAACACAGTCACTGGGGAATAAACGGGTTAATACAGCAGCCTAATACATTCTCTGCATTTGTAAGCTCTCCTTTATATAAGGGCAGTGGATCCCTCTTCACCCTCATGCGGATGGCAGACATTTTATTTTTCATAATGCACTGTGCTGGTGCCATTTACTCCATGTCATCAAAGTGCTGTGGTCTGGTCCTAGCCTTTTCCCGCTGCCCTGCATCTCTCCCCTCCGAGAACGAACCCCCCCAAGTCAGTGTAAAGGCCAAACCACCTTTTTAATACAGTACCAAGGGAGGAATCCCCCTGCCCCCTCCCAGCCAACCCTGTTCCCCCATCCAGGCTGAGTTAGTCATGTCTGACTTCTCCTATTCACATTATGGCTACCCTTGTTGCTTTTTGGGTTTTGTTTTGCTTCCTTACTGTTGTTGTTTTTCAGCCAAAGCTGTCATTTATCATGAGAACAAGAGCAGCCATGTGTTGATTTTTCTGGATTCCTTTTGGACAGTGTCCCAGTGCTAATGAAGGCCCTTCCAAAGTGCTAAAGAGCTGGTGCCAAAATCAGTTACAGTGAAAACAATAGGGGAGTGGTGCATAGACAGCACATCTAGTGTGTGTGTGCGTGCATGCGTGTGTGAGTGGAGGGAGCACTTACAATTGTGATTTTGGTCCCCATCCCTTAAGGATAATAAATTTGACTGAACTAAGGAACTCGGATTCACATTTGCTCGGAGTCTGGGGCACATTAGAAATAAAAGCCAGTGGAAAAATAGATGGTAGATGTTCACACATTATGTCCTGGCTGGTCTGGATAATAACACAAAAATCAATGTTGTACGTCAGCTGTGACAATGATGATGAAGCTTCAGTGAGAGTTATAGGACCTTGAAATTCAGGGCTTTATCTCTGCCTGTGGGCCATTTATCTAAAAACTTGTTTTTTTAAGGGTTCCTGAAAATGCCTTTTTTTTTTTTTTAACACAATTTTAGAAAACAACAGAACTATTATGCTTCTCAGACTATATGAGCTGCTACATCTAATACGCATGGTAGGTCTCACAATACCAAGCAGCACTCATTGCACGCTCTAATGTTAAGGTGGAAGGTGGCGATGGGAACACGCTTTTCCTGGGTCCACGAAGGTGAGTGAAACCGAGAGAGGAACGCGGAGGAGGCGCACGAATCTCCACACTCTCCCTACGGAAATCCCGTCCGAACACGAATTCCAGGCTAAAGACAGGCGGTCATCGTGTGGGTGCTGAGGCTTCGAGTATTTTCACCTCGTGGGAAGCGCACAGTCACTGCTTTTTGCTGTTGTTATTCATCGCGGAGGATTTATGCGTTTTACGAGTCGAAACGCGGGGCAGTTTTGCAGCCCCCCTTCCCCCCGCCAGAGCCTTCCCCAGCCCGGTTTCTGGCCTTGTGCTCCATCTACCGGCTGCCGACCCTCTTTCTGCCCGGACAGGCGGGTTTGGGCTGAGGACACACGGACGGGGACGCGCCCGGCTCCCTCTCCGGGGCATCCCGCTGTCTCCGGCACCACGGACGCGCCTGTCCCGGCCCCGCCGCCGGGGGCTCCGCCGAGCGCACGGCAGCCAAAAACATACACTGCACAGTCCGTATACACGTACGCACACACACGCATACGTCTATCTATATCTATCCATGTGTATATTCATATATCTTGCGCCTGACTGGGATCCAGGCATTTCTGCGGTGTTTCTGCATCGCCCATTTTTCTTTATTAAACCCCAAATGATTTAATCAAACTGTTGTTTACCCAACATAGCTGGGAAGCCTTACTTTCATTAGCAGGTGCCAATCTTTCTTGTGTGCATTTCAGTTATGAGCAAGCCAGTTAGGGTTTAGAGGCAGATGCTGGTGGCATGGAAAGACCTATCTGTGATAGTACCCACTAACGCTGCTGTTTATTTTGAGTTTGGTTCCAAAATATATAAATATACAGGATTTGGATGGAATAATCTCTATAGTTTGGACAAATCTGATGGGTGATTGAAACTAGAGGTCATCTCAATTTACCTCTGCCACCTACTTATATATATGCTTCAGTAAATAAAAAATGACCTCTGGCCAATTCACGCTGTTTAGTTTTTTATTGTCATTTAACATAAAGTGTTTCTGTAACTACTTAGGTGATTTTTGTTTCTTCTCTGCATTGACACTACCTCCTGCAAGATTTGGTAGACTCCGTAGATTCTTAGGCCAGAAGGGCTGTTGTGTTCATCTGCTCTGACCTGCTGCATAGCACCAGGCATATGATTTCACACTGTGATTTCTTCATCTTACGGAAGCAATTTGCCACCCAGCTAAGTTGCAGCTTATAGAGGGATAGTCAAAAGGCACACAGCTCTATGTAGCACTCATAACAATCTATCTGGACTTTAAATTTGCTTTGAAACATAGCACTCCCTTAGAAGCTTCCATCCATGCTCCCTTGAGCCATACTAGAAGATTTGCTTATCCTCCTCTGATGGCATTAAGCTAGTTTAGATGTAACATTTATGCACATAGGAGAGTTCTAATTTATCAGCTATCTCCTCTTCTTTCACTCTCTTATTCAAGCATTTCAGCAGAGCAACAGATGGTCCTTGTGGGCCATTTGCTGTGATTGGAATTGTAGTGTCCCAAAGAAGGTCCACTTTCTTATAGCTAAAAGTGAATCTAAGTTTCCTTGCTCAGAATTTCAAATGATACCTCAACTTGCCTTGCTGCTAAAGAAAACATGTTTCCCAACAGTTGAAGGGTGAAATCTGCAAACTTTAAAAATCATCTTTTACCATATGGGCTATCATACCCTTAAAATCAGAGAGAATGGAGATTTTGAAGGCACTGCATAGAGGAGACCTAATTTCTATCTTTGTACCCTTGGATCCTGAATTTGAGATGACAGAAATAATAATTTATTTGAAAGTAACTCATCTTCTCATTATTTATTGATATCATTGGCACATTTAAACATTCATAGGGTTTAGTTTCAATTATGTACTCTATTGATGTACCTTATGAGCACAGTCATTACATGAGCCTGTATGTTGCCTCCCTGGGCAACCTATTCCAATGCCTGACCATCCTAATAGTGAAAAAAATTGTTGTAATGTCTAATCTGAATCTCCCCTGTCTCATTTTAAGGTCATTTTCCTTAGTTCTCAGTTCAGAGCTGTTAAGACTCCTTGCACATGAGGTCTTCTGTTGAGTTTATTCTAGTCCTGTTTTATATAAAACAAGTTTTCAAATTCTGTTACTAGACAATGTAGTAGAGAATTTCTTTCTACGTGCCTAATGTCACAAGGCCTAGGTATTCAGGACATTTTCTAAATAATTTGAAGCCTTTGTGGATGTATAGGACTATGAATCTCATCTGTAGCTTTCAGTTGTCATCTGTGTCTGAGAAGAGGTTTTATTCACCATGTTTTAGGTGTCTCATGACTTTCCTTATGTACATCTTAACAGCCTACAGACTTGAACTGATCCAGCCTCTTGACTCCAGGGATTGACTTTGTGTCACAGCCTGTTCACACCTGTCTTGTATGAGACATGCAAGCTCACAACCAAAAAAAAAAAGGGATGATTCAAGACTGTGATCTCAGCCCTTTTACCAGGACTCAAAGGTAAAAAGTTACATTGTGTGATGTCAGGTTCTAAGAGGGCAACAAATTTTTTTCTCACTCTACAAGAAGAAAAGAGAAGGCGGTTTTTGTTTTTTTCCAAGCTAGGAAGTTAACTATAATTTAATAGTACTTCTTTCATTCCCCATCAGATTTTATCCAGAGTTCAACATAGCCTGGTCCATGGATAAGGTTAAATAAACTGGGAGATTTCAGATGGAAAAGACATTGTGGCAGGAGATGAGATCACTGAGGGGAATATGTTGATTTAGCCAGGCAGGAAAAGAATATGTGCTAATTGAGATAGTCTGGATTATGGAGGTAAATCCTGTAATTTTGAACCACATTCACAAGGGGAACTCATACAGTAAACCTTTGCTCTTTATGGGCTATCATTTTGGGAAATTCATAATCCAGGTTAGATGACAGATTCTCTTCCCTAGGGCAGAAGAATTTATGCCTGAGAACAGGAAATACAGAAAACAGCATCCTGAACAGGAAGATGTAGGTGTGAATCTATGGAAAATGCCAGTAGATTTTGCCTAATCTTTGTCTGAAAGGTTTCTGGTTTCCCTATGTGCTCAAAAATGTTTGTTCGGGGCAGACGACCACCTTTCTATAGCATGAGACTGCAGCCTGGTGCAGATTTAACGCAGATGGGTCTGTGCATTCCATTTGGGAGTCATTTATGGAGAATCATGAAAAGCTAGGTGTGCCTAAGACTACGACTAGGTTTGGTGGTGCCCATCTTTTACATAATTTCCTACCACAAGGGCATGGGAAGAAAGTTCTCATCAGTTTTATAAGGACTGAGGATTAGAAGGGCATAATAAATACCACACTATGGCATACCTGGTGTGACAGCACTTTCCAGTTTTCTATTGTTTCTTTCAAAGTTGAGTCACTGTGCAGCTGCGTCTGCAACACTGGTGGGAACACAAACCACTGAGTGGTTGTAGCACTCAGCTGGGTTGGATGGTCAGGCTCTGAAGGTGGAGACTAATGGATTGTACATTACCTGGAGGCTGGTAACAAGTGAATAACAACAGGGGACTGGTACTTATAGAATCATTAATGTTGGAAAAGGCTTCTGAGATCATCGAGTCCAACCATTAACCCAATATGGCCAAGTCCACCACTAAACCATGCCCCTAAGCACCACATCTACATGTTTCTTGCACGCTTTCAAGGACAGTGACTAGCATCTTTATCAATGACCTGGAGGAGATGACCATGTGTACTTGTCACATTTTCAAATTACACCAAAATAGAGGGGCAGGGAGTGGGGGTGGGAATGGGGACCCACTGACCTTGAGGGAAGGGTCACCATCCAGGGGAACATAGGCAGGCTGAAGGAATGGACCAAGAGGACCCTTATAAATTTCAATAAGGACAAACATTGAATTCTGCACCTGGATCACCTTGCAGTGACACAGTCTGTGGGATCATCTTGCTGTGATACAGGCTGTAGATGCTCCAGCTGGGGAGCAGCTCTGCTGAGAAGGACCTGAGAGCTGTGGCAGATAGAAAGCCAAATGTGACACTGAGACTGCACTGTGCTCCAGCAGCAAAGAAGGCTGACAGTATCCTGGACTGTATTAGCAGCAGCATGGCCAGTACACAGAGGGGAGTGATTATTCCCCTTTGCTCTGCACTCCTTAGGTGGCACCTGGAATACCACATCCAGTTTCAGACCACTCAGGTGGGTATAAGAAAAACCTTTTCCCTCATTATGGGAGTCAAACAGTGAAAGAGGTCACTGAGAGGCTGTAATCTCCACCTCTGGAGAGTCACAAAACCAGACAGGACAAGGCCATGGCCAGCCTATTCTGGTCTCACAGCTGAGATGAGAGAGTTCCTGAGGTCTCCTTCTGAGTCATCCTCTGATCCTGTGAATAAATAACTGGGGTTTCTTTCTGGAAGCATAACACCTGTCTGAATGCAAGGAGAAAACGCTGCTATTCCTGTGCTGCAGGCTTGAGATAGACTATCTTGTCACAGTCTGGTAGACAGGGTTTTTTCTTGGGATGTGAGTCTAATGCATCTTATGATGAAAAGAGCCTAAACCCAAGTCTACTTCCAGAGTGGTGCAACTACTCATCATAGGGCAGGTGGCAGCTGCATCCTTTTGTTGTAATACAGTTACATATAATATAGCTGTAATATGTTATAAGATAGGCCCATCCATGTATATTCTTAGAGGAGATCCCAAATAGCTACTGACTTTGCTCACGTAGGAGATGGCCACCCCTCCCTATCGAGAACTCATGGCTGTGGGTCCTCTCTGGGGTTAGTGCCTGCCCTTTTCTGCCAAAAACTGAAACCATTGCCTTACTTGCACCTCGGATGTCATGAACTGGAACAGTCATTCAGCCTAAAGGTATGCCAGAAGGATCATGTAGCAGCTAGTCAGGATATAGCCCTGGCTCCCTTCTGAATGTAAGTGAAATGCAAAGTATAATGTCTTTGACAGGACTGACTGCAGTGCTGAGGGATCACAACTTAGGGCTTTGTCTGGGAAAATGGAATGTAATTCTTCCAATCAGTATGAAAAAATATACTTTTCTATATTACAATTAGGGTACAAAATGTGAAGCCTAGAGATGGGGAGGAACTGTGCCATTTTCTCTTCCATGTTTGCTGCACAAAGCCATTTTGTGACCATGCTCTGGGCCTTGCAGACCAACTAAGGGCGGCAGGACAGGGTCTTTACTTGTGGCTATGAAGCCCTCTTGGAAGAAAGGGGGTACCTTAGGTGACTTGTCTCTAAGGGAGGTGGGGTATAAACTTGTAAATGCGAAGACCGTGTAGATAGTGGACTTGGGTACTGAGCTAGGTCATTGTGTCCTCTGAGTCAGTCTGGTCTCCTGCTCTTTTTTTATTCAGAGCAATTTGCCTGTAGAGTCAAATTGCCAAAAGCCAATACACTGGAATACACGGATGTAGCTACCTCATTTCCCTTCTTTCAATGCCCTTATATGTGCTGCTTGAGTGATATGGGAGGGATTAAACATTTTTCCAAGCAAGAGAGCTATAGAACATAGAAGGTTGATGGGGAGGGAAGGATAGCAATGTAATTTATCAAAAGCTCTTAGAAGCAACAGCCTTAGCTTTCTGCTATCATGGAGTACAGCTGAAAATAGCAGGTAATGGGACCGGTGTCCCTTTAAGAATTCTTGAGGTTACTAATGGATATAGGTCATGGTGACAGCCTTAAATAAACCTTCAGTAATAAACAAATCATTTTGAGTTTTCATAAGATTACCATCACTCTGAGGCTGCTCCAGTAGGGCTAAGAATGCGTGAAGGAAATGAGCATGATAGATCATATACATCATACTGTCATACCCCAAGAAAAGGACAAAAAAATCTTTCAAGGAGGCTCACACTGTGTTCCTGATAAAAGCTGTTAAGCGTGTGCATAAATATTAATCCTCTATTTTGCAATAAGCTATTCACTGCGTCTACACAAAATGCAACATTGCATCAGAGGAAAATGAAAACAAAACTTAGGAAAAAAGAACTCAGCAGGCATAAATATACTGTTCCTAGGATTTGGAAATTGAAGTACCAATGGGGCTACAAGGAATGATGATGTATCTAAAATCATTGTAAGAATTATATGGAAGTCTACACTATTGCAGAAATTCCATATCTCATTGTTTCCTGCAGTACATTCCTTATGTATCACAGCTTTACTTTGGTTTTAGTTATTTACAGTTGATTTACATAGAGTTCATAGTTCTTGCCTATGCTAAAAGTGCTTCCAGTTTGATGGCTTTTGTGCTTTCCAATGGTGAAGGATGAGGTGCATTTAAACAGAAATATTGCTTGTTCTTATTTGATGCTTCTGTCTATCTTACAGTAATCAATGTTTGCACTTGGTGTTCTTACTACAGCACTGAGAAAACTGAACTGGAGTTCAAGTGAATTGAAATGTGATTAAAATAAGATTTCCTTCTTTAGTAATAAAGCCTCCTCTAAACTGAGTGTCACTTCGTTATTTACATAAGTCCCATTCTGGAACACAACTGTCTCATGGATTGTTTTTAAACCTTTGATATGTCCTTATAAATTCCTCCACCCCCACAAAGGAGGGTAAAAGAGTGAAAAGAGATTTGGTGTACAGTATAAGTAATAGGATTCATTGTTGAAAAAAAAAATTAGTTGAGATATCCTTATGGATAATGGCCTGCCAATGATTGTAAATACAAGGTGACATCTTTAAAGATAAGGACATTCACAAATCGATTAGACAAATCATTTAAGCAAGCCACACAGATATATAACTGTTGGGACTAAAACATCCTACTGTATAGAATGTGTAGATGATTGCAAATATTGTAATGTCTTCTTCCTTGTGTCCATAAATAATAATAATTATAATAAACGTGCTCCTGCCGACAGCCTAAGCATCCCAGTAATGTGAATTGATTGTTAGCATTTTGCTTTAGAGATAGATTAATTAAGGTTGAATCATATGGCAATCCTTGCAAAAGTACTGTACATGTGACATCTAAATTAATACCAAATTAATTCATCACAAGCAGGGTAATTACAATGAATATATAATGAATCCATGATGATAGATCATTTGTGATTCATGCATATATGTGTGTTTATATATATAGACACATATATATACACACATGCTGGCACACAGAGGTTATCAAATTTGCTGTTGCTGCATGGAAGAGTGAGATCTGTGATTTTTAGCTCTGTATGGGAGTTTCTGTATGACATTAGCACTGTATTATACCTACTGCTGGGCAAAATGGAGGCAGAGAAACTAGTTGAAATAACACTGAGGTATGGGTGGTGAGTCACTGTCATAAAGCCGTGATCTTTGCTTCCTGTGCAACAAAAGATACTGACATAGAAGCAGAGACACAATTCTCATGCAGTTACAAAGCCACTCTGGATGTAGTTTGGATGTTTGACTGAAGTTATGCACCAAAACATTCTTGTGCTCTAGCAGCAGAGTCTACTGTAGCTGGCTGGTTGGGCCAGGAGCCTCTTTTCAGTACTGATAGCCCTGAGTTCTCTTGTCATTAGTTCACTAGCCTCTACAGGTAAGCCACAACTTAAGAGTGAGGATGTTAGTTTTAGAAATGCTAAAAGGTAGCACACAGAGGCATGAACAAAGACCTGAAAGTGCTGAGTTCATCCGTATCTTCCAGGTCACAGACACTTTACTTTCCCAACACTTAAATTTCTTTTCCCTCTGTCATCTGACCCACTCCTCATTTCCTCTTTTAAGATCTAATCTAGACTATGTCTTTCTCAGCAACTTCTATCTTTAACTTCATACTTTATGAAAGTGCCTCCTACTGCCAGTTCTTGACTTCCCTTGAATATTCCATCCATTACTCTACTATGGGACTGAAATAAGGCACCTTCATCCACTAACAGGGTGTTTGTCAAGGTCAACATGACCTTTTTCTGGATGCTCCCACAGCTTCTTGCTATTTTCATCTTTCTCAGTCTATCTGTGACCACTGAATCACTGATGATAACTCAAATAATCAATTTCTCATTGATTATTTTCACTTTAGATACCTTTGAGCATGCTTCCCCCCTTCTCAGCCTTCCTATAATGACCAGTTGTACAGTGACTCTTAGTTATTTTGGCTCTATCTGCAGTCTATTCTTGTTTTCATCCCTTGGTAATCCCTCGGCAACTCATTTCCCTGTCCTTGCTGATAGCTTACACGGTCCTCTCCTTACCCTCATCCCACTGCCTGGCCATTCTGTTTCTAGTCTTTCTCAATTGCTCTGACATTACTTTGATGAACTCATCAGCTCAAACTCAGCTTTGTATTGACTGCATTCTATTTTTTTGTTTTATTTTCCTTCCTTCTTCATTACTGGTATGAGTTTGCCCGGGCTTCTTGGCAAAGTGACACAACTGGACTCCCTCCACATAGTTATGATAGTGCCCAGACTCTGGAGGCCCAGCACTGAAAACAGGCTAAATCCTGTTCCTGGCTTTGAGCATCTACCCTGCATTTCAGAAGCAAACCTCATGCCTGACACAAGGAGGGAATTCCCAGTCTAATAGTCTAGCTCTGGAACCGATGTTTTCTCTGCCCAGATCTCAGTAGTTGTTATGTCTTATTGTATCCCACTGAAGGAATATCAGTTTGGTTTCTTCAAGGACACATGCTAGAAGCGGGTAAAAAAAATCTCTGTGTAGGCACATACACAGTGTGCTAGAGAGTCTAAAACTTGACACATCTTTTCTAAATAATACAGGAAGCATGTTGTTATAGTTTTAGAATTTGTCGGAATTTTTTCTTTCTTACCAACATGGACTTTGGGAGCCGACACCCTCCTTAACAAAGACCCGGCTAACAATCCGAATTCCAACCTGATAGCTGGGAGGAGAGTTATTTTGTTTGTTTTGGGAGTTGTTTGTTTGGTTTTTTTTTTTTTTTTCTTCACTTCTTCAGCGGTGGTTTTGGAGAAGGAACCAACTCAAAGGGAGTCCTGCAGGTTCTGGCTTTTCCCNATATATATATATTTAGTAGTTAAGAACTGTTATCTTTCCTTCTACACATTTTCCAAATTAATATTTTGCTTTAAATTTAAAAGAGGCGTGGTCAATTTTGAGAAAGGAATTCTAAATTGTTTTAGCTTACTCTAAACTAAGACACATGTGAATCTAGGTAAGGTTAATAAAGCCTTAAAGCCTTCATGCCTTTCCACTACCTCAATTCCTTCCTCACTCTGCATGTGGTCTTTGAGGTTCCCTCAGAGCCATTTAAGAATATAGAAGATATTTTCTCCGCAACACTGAATTATCTTTTAAACCAAAAGTTTCATTCAGCTCACTTTAGTACAGTTGGTCTTGCCAGTAAAGAGGGTCTTCCTATTACAAAGTTGTATCTTTTTGTTCCCTACTTTAAACCCTCTATTGCTGCCATATCAATGTCTTCTCTCTGTGTGTTCCAATACTTAATTCCTTTGTTTTGCCACTGACGCTTCTTTTCTTTCTACTTCACCTGCAGACTAGCTGGAGTAGAGTACTTCTCCTTGCTTCTGCTGACCCCCTTGGTATTGTCTGTTTAGAGTAGAGATATGAAGATCTCTGTTATAGCTAGTCTGGGAAAGACATACTTATGGCCTTGTGAGTGAATACACAGTGGCATTCAATGATACAATAGTTTTCATAGGAACAGTTTCATCATATTGAACACGACTGAATTTACACTTCCAATCTTTGACCCATTTTCCCTCTCCTCTTTCTTTCATTCCCCTCTGACTGACACACTTGGCTGACGCTCAGCAGAAAAGACTGTGCAGTAACGTAATTCTTTCTCCTCCTTTCCAGCTTTCATGTGATACCTTTGCATAGCTGTGTAGCTCGGGACCCCCTTGTCCCTCAAATCACTACTCCTTATTCAGCTTCAATCTGGGCAAAAATGTGTTTACCATCTGGCAAATTGTCTTCCTGGCCTACCACACCCACATAAAAAAGGGAAGGGAGCTCAAGAGGTCACCGAGCCCATCGCTCGCCCCGGGGCAGGATCAGCTACAGCTACAACATTCTCAACAGATGTTTATCTAACTTGTCCTTAAAACCTTGAAATGCCGAGATTTTCCAACCTCCTCATGCAGTGCTCAATTCTCCTTGCAAATTCTTAATGATCCTCAGTGTCCTGAGCTCTTCAATTACAACCTCTCACACTCCCCCATTAAATTCAACCTGCTTATCTGCTCCTTCAAAGGCTCTGCACAGCTCTGGCTCCATCTGTCCCTGGTTCTTTATGAGTGTGTCTTTGCAGGGTGTCTGGGTGCCTTTGCCCTCTCACTGATTAGCTATTTAAGCCGCATATCTCTCCTCGCTTACATTCTGCACCCACCCATCTCCCTATCTCCATCTGTCTGGCAACCCTTTGCCCAAAAATTGCTTCATCAGGCTTTCATTTTCACTTTCAGGAACTTTCCCCTTCAACTCTTTTCTTTTGTGAATAAGCAGGCTCTGGTCCACTTAAAAATGTGGTTGCTGAAGGACAGCCCCCCTTGCCAGCGCAGGAGTTGCCATTCAGCCTGCCGCCCTGTGCAGCCAGCCAAGTGGAGGGTTTTGTTTGCCTTCATTAGCCTGTAAACTCATTTTGGGTGGGGCTGTTTTCTGCCCTTTGTTCTCTGCAGTGTTGAATGTGCTGACAGCGCTGAACTCTCGATTATTAATAGCACAAACAAAGCTTAAAAAGGGATGGATCAAAGGAAGGAGAAAGGGAAGGCAGAGGGAATACGAGGTTTTGTTTAAAGCAGCAAGGAAGCTTCGGGATAAATGTATCCTGTTGGGATATGTTGAACACCTGTTAGGAAGAGGTTATGGATAAGATTGTTGAAAATCTGAATGAAGGCAGTCTCTGCATCTCCCTAAAAGGCTCAGAAAAAAAAATGCATTCAGAGTAACAGTCAACACTTTGCATAAATAAATTTGAAAAGAGGGACACAACCAGTAAATAGTGAAATGTGGAAAGCAGGGAAGAGGCAAATAGAAGGCAGGGAGAGCATCAATGACCCTTTGCCACAAGGCTTACCAGGGGCTGGGCATTTAAGCTTTCTTGCATGTACCCAGCCTGGTATACTTCTCTGGAATTATAATCCATTTAAGTGATGGCCATGCTGTCACAGTACTTTGAATTTTGGAAAGTCAAAGCAGATCTTCAAACTCTTTCATGATGTAGACCTAGTGGCAACTGCCTGTTCCTCTGTGTGGAACTGCTGAGGAAATGCAGGCAGCGCTGACCCTGCACAAAGGAAATCTCATCTCATCACTCTGTGTTCAGCAGACCCAGGGTGGTTTGAGATGGGGAGGCTGAAGCTGGTGTGAGGCTGGGGATGGAAAGGTAGCATGGGACATGTAGAGCTTTCCAGTGATGTTCAGAGGGTGATCTCACATGCCGGTGTGTGGATAATACAGACCTCTTGGGGATCTCTGACTGGAGCCATGAGGGTTTCAGAAAGTCCTTATGTGCCAACCACTGACAGCAGAACAGAAGCACAAGGTCTCAAAAAGGCCTGTCCTATGGATCTGGGAGGGACAGGACCTCCAAGAAACTGTGCAAGGAGTTCAGTGCTAGGATGCTTCAGACCTGACACCCTCAGGAAGTCCTGAGGCAGGTTTCCATCATCCTCTGCAATATATACCACACTGCTCCAAATCTGTTGCTGGCTGGATTATCATTTTCCTATCAGATGTCAATGGTGTGTTAAGAGGAGAGCATGAGATCTATTATTGCTGCTTTCACCACCAAGATCACGTTTACCACTGAAGAAATAAAAGATGTAAATTGTGCTGGGAACATCAGTGACAGGAATATGTTCATTGTCTGCCTCTGTGTGTGAGAATTGAAAGTTAAAAAACTACTGCTTGGCTTGTTATCCAGTCTTTGGACAACCATGAATATCAAAGTGGGATGTACCCGCTGTTTACAAAAAGCAGGGTGTAAGATATTCTGGAGTTAACCCGTCTAGCCATGAAGTAGTATCATTACAGTAGTGTGAATAGCAATGGAGTGTCTGCCTCGCTGCTATTCAAGTGACCCGGTGACCACATTTTGTGTTGGCTTCTAAAGATGGACCTGGATGAAAGAGCACCTGGGTAAAAGTGGTTCCACTCACCCCAGTGTCCAGGGAATGTGCACCTATGTGGATCAGATATGCTGCCTGTACGCTTCCCTCCCAGCGTCTGTAACGTTATTTGTACTATTAGGGTGTGCAGTGCATGGCATGACACATGGATCAAGAAGGGATGGGGCACTTCCTCCTGGAAAAGGAGGATTTAGGTAGTTTACAGGCCTGATAGAGACAATCAGAGAGTGCACCAGTCATCACAGAAGCTGTGTCAGGCAGCAAGTGTGTTGCTTTGTAAGGGAAAAAAGGCAATTTGGGGAAGTGCTTTAGTACACATATCAATCTGTCTATTCACTATTATTATTATTATGAGAGTTTATTAAAAGTTTTAGTTCAAACTTCCTGCCTTTTTATTTTTGTGAGGAATCACATAATCAGTAGATTGTGTAACTGGGTGGATTGTACAAATGCAAACATCCATGCCATGAGTATACAGGGAAGGCAAATTTTAGAAAATAACCCACCTTGATTTTACTTGCTTGAAAATATTTTACTTTGAACTAAACTTCATTATGATAGCTAAAAATGTATTAACCAATGATTTGTAGTATCAAATGATTCATATGACACAAAATGAGTTATTTTCTGGAAGATTTTTTTAGACAGAAAAAATTACAGATTATTTAAAATAATAACAGATACCCCTCAGGTCAGAAGCTGAAGTGTATTAATAAGATTTTACTTACACCCACACTGTCCAGTGACTATATTAGTACAAATGTTAATGAGAAGCCTAAGTTTTGTTTCTATCACCATTTTAATAACCAAGCCCATATTCAGGACACAGATACCTCTGAGTAAAAGACTTCTGTGTCTACATAAGAAGAGTTTAAAGGCAATCTGGCTCACAGGCTAACTGAAAAGATGATGTGTTCCCTAAAGGCTGGGGAGGGAGGAAGTGCACAGCAGAGAGGAATTGGAGGAGAGAGATAGAGAGGGAGGGAGGGAGAGAGAGGGAGGATGTGTGCATTAGGGAAATTGCCAATAGGGTGGTTGGAAAAAGATTAATTACAGCAGTAGCAGCATAGAAAAGACAAAAGAATGGACTATGCCTGATGGGCTTCTAAGGTGAATTCATGAAAAAGAATGAGATCAAATATCAAGTTCTTTACAGCACAATGGTGGCAATCTGTGCTACTCAGCTGACACCAGTGGTATTACTCCAGCTGTACACCACTTGCAGTAAGAGGAATTTATCTCTGATTCTCGGACTTGTAGCTAATATGTTGCAATCTTTCAGTTAGATATCCAGCTGGGTCTGAGGTGTCTCTTTGCAAAATGGTGCAATTCTGTCAGTTGATAACAGCTGAGGATGAACTTCTGGAAAGGATGAAATTGTTTTAGTGACATTTGGCTCTGTATTTAATTTCATCCTATTGAAAGATGGATGCCTCCCCAGTTCTGGTGAATCATCTTTAAGAATTTGTCCATCTCTGCTAAACACTCCCCTGCAGTTTCCCAGACGTGTTCCTGGAGAACATCTGTGGAAATGTGGAGGGCCTGGTGTAATCATCAGAATGGCAAGTACCATCATCAGTGAGCCACCTGCCAAGTGGTTTTCATGAAGTTAAATGAAAAAGGACCGCAGAGTTCAGAGAATGGCCGCACTTCTAATTGACAGTATCTGTGCGGTTTCACTGCACCTTCAAATTACATGTATGCCTACGGTTCACCAGAGCATCCATCCTTCCTTCACACAGCTGATAAATGATTCTCTTGCACATGCATTTGAAGCTTGAGGAATTTTGCCTTTTGATGATAATTTTCTTTATCTGTGCTGTCAGTGAGGAAGTATTGCCTTGTCCAGGGGATAACCTGGTAGGAGAGGAGGCAGAACTGCAGATGGCTGCTTACACCACCTACACGCATTACTGAAGTCCTGAGGGACACCCTACTTGGTACTGCAGCAACCCGTGTAACTGGCTGGCAGCAAGGCCCAGGCTTTCCCTCTAGAGAGATCCTGGGATGGAGGCGGGGAGGGAAGAGACTACAGAGATGGTGATGATGGCTCTGAGCTTCCACACACTGAAGTTTAAGATTGTTGCACCTCTCTTTGGAGTCAGTTGCTACGTGCAGAGCAGTCATGGCATGCTCTGATCACCCACCAATACTCCACATTGAACTTTCCAAAGGAAACAGGATATTTAAACACAAGGACATTTCCCTGAATGCTGCCCACCTTCAAAGACCAAGTAGTCAGGTTGCATCTTCTGAAAAATGTATATGATTTTTCGGACCACTCCATTCTCTCGGGAGCTCATGTTTCCTGTAAGTTTCCAGCCTCTGTGCAAGTCTGAATTTTATCTACAAGCACATAACTTTGCTTGAAATCCACCAGAAGCCAAACCCTGCTCTCAGACATGTCCATGGGCAACTGGAGAAGGTCAGAGTGAGGATCCAGTTCTGCCCAAGGGGACTGATGAAAAGTCAGAGACTGAAAGACAAGGTAGTTTCTCTTCTATTCCTTATGACATAAAGAGTTATTTATTTAAAAGTCTGTCTTAGCTTTATTGTAATTAGTTTCACAATGGGTACCTGGATGTTCCAGCCCTGACCAGGGACCTCTTGTTCTAGGCACTAATCTTGCCACTGTGACCTTTGGTTCATTTAATACCTGGGTGAATCTGCTGATGTTCCTTCTTTTCTCTTTCTCTTTTTTTTTTTACCAGATAAATTTACATTTCAGAGTCCATTCACATGTGCTAACCTAGTTATGAGCCAGTTTCACTCTTCATGAACTTCCTTCCTACAGGCATTTTTTGTAAATTGCTGTAATATGATAACTGGAAATCCTTTTTACTATCTCGAAACAGGAAATAAACATCCTGTTGTGAGAAGAGGATTAGAACTATGCATGATGCTTCTTTTGTAATTTACTCAATCTTGATAGCATATATTATGTAGGAGAGACTTCTAGGGCATTAAATCAAAGATGACCAGCCATAAATCAACCTCAAGGAGAGAGTGTGCTGAATCCCTGTTGCATAGCACTTAGATCATTCTCGTTCAGCTTGAGTGTTCGTAATCTTTTGCCTTTGAGACTGATGAGGAATTTGTGAGATTAGAAAATATTTAGAAATTCAACAGAACTTCTGAGTCTGCGTTTTGTTGATTTTCAGATGAAGGCTTAAATAATTTGTACTTTCTGTCACCTACTGCTTTCTATTTGGAAGATGTTTCCTTAAACATCAGAAATGCCACCCTGTAGAGCATAGCTAGGGTAGTCTTTTGCGAGTTGGAGATTGCCTTTTCAGCAGTGGGAAGCAAACTTAGTATCGGAGGTCTTGAGGTATGTATTCTACTTGTCATCCTTAGATCCCCCAGTCAATATAAATTAAGTTCTTCATCGCGGTCTTCCTAATGTTTTTTTCCATTGGAATTTTTGTGTTTTTTTTGTTTTTTTTTTGGTGTTTTTTTTTTTTTTGTGTCAAGAGAATATTTTGCTTTTCCTTTTCACTAATTCTAAGGATTTTGTGCCCTCCCCCCCCCCCCCCCACCTTTCTTTTTAAGTGCGTATGTTAAGGTATTGCTGGAAGTCTTACGAAGATGTTTTTATTTTAGGTGTCAATAGGAATTTTAAAGAATTGTTTCTCATTTTACACACCTTACATTCTAATCAGTGATGAATTTAAGACAAAAAGGAAAGAGCCAGCCACATTACTGTAATTTCTGAAAAGTGTCTTGATGATGATTTGTGACAGAGGAATGTTATGGTATCTCTCAGTTAGATAGCATCAGAGAAATTAGACTAATGTCAATGTTTGGATTTCTACTGTCATTACTGAGAAATCTTTGGACCAAAACGTTAGGGCAAATATTCTTTGCATAATATTCCTTTATTCATGATGCTACACAATTATTTTTGAAATTAGAGTTCTTTGCTATACTAATCATAATATTATGAGAGAAATAATTCCATTTTGGCATGCATTTATAAACACTGTTGAAATGTTTAAGTGCTTGCAACAGCTGTAGGACTGATTTTTTTGAACTCTTTCCTTCTATGAAAGTGTCTTGTTTTTCTGATTTGAGTAGTTTAACAGAAATAGTTTTCAGATGAATGACAAATAAGTGCAAGACAGTGCACTTATGCAAGCTAATATTTGAAGCCGGGGAACAGATTATTGGTTTGTCTTTATTCAGATGCTGCTGGTCAAACTAGATTAGAGTTGTTTAAGCCTGAGGTTTTTTTTGAACCTTGGTAGGGTCCTTCAGTTGAACACTGAGGCTTCTCTTAAAACAGACTCTTCTCCTTTTTTTTTTTTTTTCTTTTCCCCCATAATTTTTAGAAGCAGCTGAAGTATTTTGTCCAGGCACATTTTCTGGGAAGTAGCTGGTGGTTAAAGGATATGTCTGTGAGATAGATATATGTGGCTCTGATCTGACATCTGCTTTTGAGTCATTCACTTCATCTACCCTGATGGGTGCAGTTAATCATGTCTCCTTCACCCACACACCAAGGTGGCCACGTGTGAGCCAGCATCAGAGCCGCTGCATTATTGTGGTGCTAAACCCAAATAACTATATCCTGCCTCTTAGTGTGGCTTATTGCAAGTTTGTAACCAAAGTTCTGATTACACAAGTCGCACACTGAAATTTTCATCTCTCCAAAACCTGAGGGATGCATCCCACATAGTTTATGGAGCAGGAGCTCTGGGAATGCTTCATACGAGGGAGGTAGCGATGACTTAACTCCCCACTCTGTTTCTAAAGGGAACAGGTCTGGGCATTTGTCTGGTTCCCATGTCAACCAAGCAATATTGACTTTATCAGCCTTGGATGGTTTGGTTATTGCGCAGCTGGGAACTCCGATTACTCGGAAGTCCCCTTGGTTGCAGGGTCTTGCTGCTGATCATGAGTGCATAACACACTTGAACTGAACGAGAACACAGCTGTGCCACTTTGAGATTATTACCTTGGACTTGTGCCTACAGAGCTCCTGGGCTGGACTTGATTCCTGTCCATCAGAAGGCAACCAAAGCAGATGTATAACTGTCCGTACTTTTAGGTCCCTCAGCTCTAAAATCAGGGATGCTACCAACCTTTTCTTTCCAGTGCTTGCATATAAAAGAGGTTTCTTACACATTAGGAAACTGTGATTCCTAGTCTTTACTTGCTTAATCTGTGCTTTGACATATTGTTCATTCATTTTCAGAAATGACTGCAACTTTAATGTGCTGGCATCTTTCAAAGTGGTTAAGGAAGAAATTTCTCTGTCTAGAAGGGTTTTCTGATAAGGCTCCAGTGGGCATGCCCTAACACCTCTCTGGAAAGTCAGTTCTTCCTTGTGTATGTTCGTAATTTTAAACAACAAAGTATTGTCAGCAGAAGTTTGCTTTGCTCTTTGTATAAGGGCATGGATGAATACTCTCTTTTAAGTTCAGTGGAGTTGAGCTTTTGTTTGTATAGTTGTGAGCATCTGGGGAGTTTCTGCAGCTTAGTGTTCATAATTGTACTCTAGAAGTGTAAATTATTTTTGATATTTTATTATAAATTATGCTGTCTTGCTTTGGATTTAATAGTTGCAGTGATACAGTGATCATTTTCATCTCCTCAATAAGCTTGCTCTGGGACTTGCTTTTTCATTGTGGAAGGTGGTGAGATCAGTCCCATTTTGGAAATCCCTGTACTTTCTTCATATGTCTGGATAGACTAAGGGTGGAGCTTTTTCTCTTACTCGGAACTCCTCTGAATTAGTGCTATTTCATTTTTACTGTTGCATCCTTTTTGCAGTTGTGAGAACCTTGTCAACTTCAGCTGTCACCTCCCTTGCTAGTGGGATGTAGTCTCATACGTTCTACATCAGCTTTTGTAGCTTTAATGATGAGAAAGAAATGACACCTTTCACCATCACTATAGATACTAGCAGGGCAAAGTGCTGGTTTCTTTCACAGTCATTCAATGAGCTGATTATGCAAAGAATCAGTCTTATTTAATGAAAACAGTTAGTGCTGTGTCGCAGCGATGTGAATGAGTGAGGCAATGTTGACTTGAAGGGAGCAATATGGTTTGATTCCATCTTAGCATCTGGTTCGTATACACGGTAGGTAAAGGTTATTAAAATACTTACTTAATAATGACATTAAGGGATCTACCCAAAGTCCAACATAGAATTTGTTAATTTACCCTAGAAAGTCCCCTTTTTCTTGCATCTCACAGCTAATTATAATGCCCATTTTGTCTCAAACACTGGATTAAGCAAACAAATGCCATCTATATTTTCATGTGAAGTGCTTAAAAAATAAGGCTATGTCTATGCAAGCATTGCTGCTCATTATTGCATCAGATCAAAGCTGCTCATCTGCATGGCACATGTCCCATGTTGTAGGAAGTTGTTGTAGGTTCGTTGCTCATTTGGTAGAAGAATCCTGAAATTTTGCGAGAGGAGGGTGTGAGTCTCTTCAGTGGAAACAGAAAGGTGATCTGCTGCTGTTGATTCCAGGAGATTATTACGTGTGTCAGCAGTATGTGCCTGTTTTAGGAAGAGCCCAGTTTTACTTCATTTCTTCCTGTAAGTTCAGAAAATTCTTCAGCAGCATTCATCAACTGAAGTTTTGGATCACAGGCTGATCACTGATTGATTCACTTAACAAAATGATATTTAATTCCAAGAATACAGGGAAATGCAGTCTTGGGTGCAAGGCACTTGTATATTAAGCCAAGTTTCAAAAGGTTTTACATGAATAAAGGCAAAGACAGGTCCTTAATCCTACTTTCAGTTTAATGGACACAAACATATATATATTACCTTCCAAAGGGTCAGTTTCATACAACAAAGAACTGCTATGAGTTGCTAAACCAAGGGAATAAATGTGTAAACAGGAAAATGAAAGGTAGCATATAGCAAGCACCAGGAGTTGAAGACAAAAGGGGTAGAAGATCCAGCAGGGAAGAAGACAATACAAGTAGAAATGCTTAAACAGAACAAAAGGAAATTTTACAGGATTTCACAGGATTTCAGGTATAAAACCTCTCCTAGATGTGGTATTAATCCATTTATTAGCTAGTAGAATTCTCAATAATAATTCAGAAAGGACAGAAGTGTTCAATCAATACTTCTGTTCAGTACTTGGGGAAAAGCCAGATGATTCAGGACAGAATGATGATGAAATGCTTTTCATTCTAGCAGTAACTAAGGGAATGTGTTAAACAGCAGATATTAAAGTTAGATACATTAAAATTAGTAGGTCTGGATAATTTACATTCAAGATTTTCAGATCAATAGTCAAGGAGCACTACAGACCATTAATTTTGATTTTTAACAAGCCATGGAATATTGGGGATGTTCCAGAGGACTACAAGAAAGCTAATGTTGTACCAATATTTAAAAAAGGTAAATGCAGTGACCCAAGTAATTATAGGCCTGTCAGCTTGCCTTCGATCCCAAGCAAAATAATGGAATGGCTGATAGGGTACTTGAGTAATAAGGAATTAAAAGAAGGTGATATAATTACAGACAATCAGGATGGTTCTGGTCAAACTAACTTGATATAATTTAAAATCAGATTTCAAATAGGGTGATTTAATTTGCAGTTTTGATGCAATAGATTTAGCCTTCTGTAAGATGTTTGTGCAGCCTGACATTTTGATTATTCAAATAGAGGCTGGCTCTGCAAACACGGTTTTGAGAGAGAAGTTAGGAGGAGTTTAGGCATCTGAATCTAAAATGGCAGTCCTGAAAACTCAGCTCGGTGGCTGCCCAGAACTGCCTTAATCTCCTTGGTTTTCAGCTGGAGAAGTTTCCAAGGCAACTGAGGTTCTGCTTTTGTGCACTCCCAGAAGACACCTCAATCCTCACAGGGTTGAGCAGTTCGGTATCAATGTCATAACTATACATTTGTCTGCCTGTTTCCTGTACAGAGCTTTATCCAAGGAGTGTGCTTGTGGCACACTTCAAGGATCAGTCTGTGTACAAAATGCAAAAGCATATGCAGCCTTTCTTTAACACATGACTACAGGAAAAGGTCTTGCATTCAATTATTTGGTGGTTAGAGCCTATCCAGGTTAGAAAAACTCAAAGTAGAATTCTTTCCTCTCCTCAAAATGTTTCAAATCTACTTATCTCACTGAATCTCACCAATTATTGGTGTATGGTGACGATGGAGAAAGGAGGGGCAGGACACATGTTAACAGGAGCAACACTCATGTCCAAAGTCAAGTTGCGATCACAACTGTGCTCTCAATGTGAAGACAGGTATCCAAGATCTTTGGAATGAATTCCTGTATTCAGGTGCTTCCATCACTGGACTGGTAGATTAGATTACGTCCTTAGTAAAAGTTAGGAAAAAGAAGTTCCACTGTAAGTACATACACATTGATCAGAGAGAGCTCTCAAGTTCAGCAAGGATAACAGCCAGTGATGGAAGTGTTGTTCAGTTAGTGGCATAATTAAGCAAGGAATAAAACACTGGCTTTTATTGGTAAAGGTTACTTATAGTTGTTTATCAAAAACTATATTGGATTTGGGGATTTTATCCCTTTTTTTATATATATATATTAGGAGAAATACATATATATATATGTGTGTGTATATATATATATATATATATATATACATATATACACATACATATATATTTTTTTCCTAAAGTCTATTCTTTTGTCAGTCTCAGCTGCTGAAATAGGAATTAATTCTGGGAACTCTCAGGACTTGTCTTGTATAAGAGGTCATGTCCAGATGATCACTGTGGTTCCCTCTGGTCTTAAAGGATCCAGCAAAAAGCAATGAGGACAAACAAACTGAAAACCCAAGCCCATGCAGTAAGAAGCTTTCCCTGCCCAGGAAAGCAGATAATCTAAATAGACAAGACAGACTGGGGTGAGAAAAAGGATGTGTTATCTCTGTTTCACAGATGGGAAACAGAGGCACAGAGAGATTAAGTGATTTACACAAGGTTTGTGTCAGAGCCAGGAATGGGAGCCAGATCTCCTGAATTCTGTGTCACTACCTTAACAACAGGGCCATCTTTTCTCTCTCTTGCCATACCCTTGAGAAGAAAAGGCCAGTACTGTCTTATACACAAAATTGCACCATTGCTTACAGGGTGATCTAATAAAATGATATACATGGAGCATACATCTGGTGTTCTGATTTCTCTTCTTCTGTCAGACTGACTCTTTCCTTCCTTTATCTTTGCTTTTATCCTCCCTCACCTTTGTTTTCACTGTCTCTTGCAAAGGACATTGTTGTCAATTCTACTAGAAGGAAGCTCCACTGTCTCAGAAATGGCGTAATCAGACCATCTAACATTTTAATGCACAGTCAGAAATGTACCAGGCATACCTGGGCACGTAGCTTCTTGGACTGAGTTTGCAAATATGAACAGAAATAAAATTTGGAAAAAGCATTTGAGATTTGCCTGTTTTATTATGACTGAATCTGAGTAGATTTTCAAGGGATTCAGGAATTATCTCAATGAGGTCTGCTTGGCTGAGTTGGCTAGGTTCAATTATGCCTAAATCCCTGAATCTTTCCCTTCTCTATCTTCTCATTTCACACATGGTTCTGGCCACTGTTGTCTAAGCCCCTTCGGGTAAAAACATTTCATTTTAGATACAGATAGCAGAATCCTGAGATGGGACAGTACCTTGGACGAAACCTGTTAATACCCAGCCTGTTTCTGTGGTGGCTCTGAGAATGCTGGTTCCCTCCTGATCTATGCAATTCTTGGAATAAGGTCTTCCAGTGCCTCAAAATATTGCAAGTTTACAAGATGCAAGCTAGAAAAGCATCTAATAATGTTGTTCATATGCAAAAGGGAAGAATATCCGAGAGGGTGTCAAAACACTTTCAGCATGGCTATGGATAGAGGACAGTCAAGCATGGTTTGTGAGGGGAGGACAGTTTGCCCAGGGCCCTGTGTTTTCAGAGGTTAGAGCGGGCCCCAGCTAATTGCCTAATGATACACAAGAGGTCATAACCTCCACCTTTGCCCAGGCCCCCTGGAACGGCTGCTATTGCTTGTTCCTGCACTGTGGCCACCTACACAGCACAAGGGACAATGGCCAGCCAACAATGGTGTTCAGCATTTTATTTTGGGCTGGCAAGCAAAGGCCATGCATGGCAACTGAAATTCTCATCGAGCAGGGTGCAGATTGTGGGTCAGAACCTTCTATGTGTGCATAGCAAAGGTGACCTCGCTGAGAGATGTAGCTTTGGGCTCTGCCACATCATAAAAATATTCTGGTCAAAACTCTGAGAACCTGAACCTCTTTCCATCTACCTGCTCCCTGGGAATAGGTTCCCAGAATCAGGTTATACTCCTATTAAGGGAGGCATAAAGGATAGTGCTGCGAGAATTACAATGCCTTTTTATGGAAAGATCAATGGCTTGTTCTCAGCTAGAGCACTGTTTTAGGTAAGGGTAGCTTCACCTCATAAAAGGTTATATGGCTGACATATTTTTACGTCCAGAGAAGAGTAACAAAACCTGTGATGAAGAGGTATGGAAACACTTTGAGATGAAGATATGGACAATTGAGTAGTGGGAGGTGGCGAGTAAGAGTTGTCACTGTAGTATATAATATAACAGATGGTACCAAGGGGTCTTGTGGTCACTGCTGTGTACCCTCTTTTGTAATAAATATCAGAAGGAGATTCAGAAGTAAAAGCAACAGGTTTAAATCTAAAACAGCAAATGCTTTTTTAACGCAGTGTCTCTGCCATGGCCTTGAGAAAATACTGAAGTAAAAAGCTCAGCAGGATTAACAAATGTTAGACATTGCAATCGATACTGCCTACATCTGCAGTTAAACTATCCAGGGTAAAAGTTAATCTATTAACTCATATTTTAAAGCAATATTATTTTAATAACTCAGATCTCTGCTTCAGGGCTTGTGACAATGAATACTTCCCTCTTGCAGTGAAACTGGACTGCTGAACATATTTTTGGATGGGCATTTGTCCTTTGCAGGGAGGACTCTTTTGCATGTGTTCCTGGCGAGCAGGAGAGGCAGGATTTCAGGCGAGCAGGACCTGTGATCTGATCCACTCTGGCACCTGACGCTGGCTCGAGCTGCTGAGAGGCGGCTGGCCGGGCTCCCCTGCTGGCGGCCGGGGCTGAGCTCCTACAGCCCTTCCCGGGGCTCTTCCCGTTGGCATTTCTGCCTGCCAAACTTGGGCTTGCAAAATGCGGGTTCAGTTTGGCAGAGGGGAGCACAGCATGTTCAGGCAGCTTCGAGGTTTCACCTAAATAGCCTGCCCTTCGCTGGAAAACACCACCTATGTTAAACTTACCCAAGGCAGGAAATAGAAGAACATATCAGCCCTAATTAAAAAAAAAATAAATTAAAAATTGTTAAAACAAACTGCACAGTCTTCTCTGCGCACCATCTGCATAGGAGCAGGGAGGATGTGCTTGATTCGTACTGTGATTCGAATGGAAGCGAGAGTAAATTGAAGGCTGATATATATCAGTGCTGGGGGCAGGATTTAGACAAGTGAACAGTTGTTCCTACAGCAAAAACAGATAATGTTGTCAAGTTTGTTCCCTAACCAAGGATTCAATCACTCACCAGACCTGAGCTAAATCTCCACAACCTTTATTGCTTCCTGTACACTCACTTAAATCTTGCCTAACCCCTTCCTGTCCCAGTGCTGGTTTCCTTCTTCCTCCCAAGGGTGGTATTAGCATCTGCCCACTAAACCATGTCAGCAGGTGAAGTTTGTAGATGGGCTACGGCAGGATATTTATCACAATTTTTGTAATTTCTGTCCTCACTCCTCAATAAATGCAATAACCGTCTGAGCAATTTCGTCATGAAATCCACTGCCATGTTCAAAAGATTATTCTCCTTCTGGCATGTGAACATGCAAGTTCACCGTCCCATGGCACTGCTACAGGCACTTAACTTTTTAAGAGAAAAAACCACCACAAACCCTGTTAGAACTTTTACAGGCTTTGCAAATAGGTCGTTCCCCTTAATGAATCTCTTTATTACGCAAAGGAGTCATAGTCACAAGGAGGAATTGTAATGAGAATTTCCTCTCAGCATTTGGAGACCACAGAGAGCTTGTGCCATCCATGACCAAGTGTGGATCTCCAGGAAGTGAAGTTGATATAAATACATGACCTGACGCTCATGCTACAGGGCTTCCTTGTGCCCTCCACCCTCATGTTTGCTATTTCTGCCTTCTTTCTAGTAAGCAGCAAGCATAGATCTCTTAGAAGAATTTTCTCAGGAAAGGAAGGACATGTACATTCCAAAAGGAGTTGCCTCATGCTCTTGTTAGCAAAGCAAAATTGACCAGCAGGGAGTAGGTTTTTGCTGCTCCCAAGTTTGCCGGAGGCTTGCATGGGGAAGGGAACAGAACCACAGCTTCTGGGGGCTGCTCCACATACTGCTGGCAAGGCTGCCCTTGCGCTGCTGGGCAAAGTCATACTTGGGAGACTGGTGGCTCGGAAAGTCCACTCCCATAGATAGGTCCCCTTCCTGCTCTCAGATACTACTCATGTATAAATAAATTTAGGGGGAAAAGAAAAGCAGCCCTCTGGAAGTAATAGGAGGAATTTTGGAGGGAATTGTATTGGAAAGTACGCTGTTAGTTCACCAGGTGCAACAATAATTTTTCTCTGTTTTTCACTTTTTATTGGTAGCTTCTCACTGGCAAGAGATGGAGGAAAGTAGGAAATGTCCCAGGTGTTACATGCAGAAGAGGGGCAGTTTCAGAAAGGGTTTATGTTGGGAAATTTCTTGCAGAAAATGGACATATGAGCGACCTCAGTGCTTTAGATGCAGTTATGCTGCCAGGCCTTTAAGACTGCAGTGAGAAGCTACTTTCAAGAAGCCTCTGTGGAGATCAATAGGGAGAAGAATTTAAACTTAGAGAAGCTGCAGCAGAAGGCTGAAAAACAACAGGCACAGAGAGAGATCACGAGGACTTTATTTTACACCAGTAGAGTTGTGTGTTATTCGCATTAACCAGTCACGGGGTGGTTTGCATTATGTGCGCAGTGTAAGTTATCTGGGTTATTTAAGGGGTGTTTTCACAACAATGAACGGCATTACCTTGATCATATTGGTCAGTTCGTGGTGTCCATGAGTTTCCCTCGCAATAGGTTCCCTCTTGCTCCATTGACAAGGTAGACTGGAGGAAAGGGCTGCAGGGATTGTGCAAGAGATAAATATATTGTGAGTTTTTCTTCAAAGTCACTTTCAGCCAAACTCTATTTCAGCTGAGGATTCTGAATGAAAAGCATAAATGTGTTGATAAAAATAAACATCAGGGTGCACCCATAAATGTGAAACAATTCTGGTGTGCTGGTTTGCTATGCAGGCATTGGAAAAATCAAACAACAATGCCGTGTGATTTCAATTCTTCTTCAGCATAGCCAATTTTTTATCTTTGGACACCTTTTTCCTTGGATAAATCCAGGGTGGCTTGAATTTTCAGTGCTATTTTATGCCCACAGTCCCAGAGCATGCCTTGTGTTACTGAAGATAGCAGAGCTTTCAGTTTAAGCCAGAACTACTCTGCCTGCTCACACCACAGACATTCAGGGTGCTGGAGACAGCATGGGAGCACACCCCCTCACTGACTATCCTCTAATTACCGAAGGAGAGAGATTGCAAGGAATTTGGACAAACTTGCTCAAAGTGCCAGCTGTCTATTCTCCTTTAATCAGGGAAGTTAAAACATCTCAACAAACAAACTCTTTTGGGGTTTTGATTCGTATTCAAATTTTGATTAATTTCCTTCTGTGCTTCTATCACTTCCAAACCCTCCATTCGCTGGCCTTAAAGTCAGACAGTGCTGCAATGCACAGGAACTGTAAAATTTATCCTCTCAGTAACTGCTTAAATCTCATCTCTAATCCTCTAAACTCCTTGATTCAGGGTAGTTTAAATTGCTGTAAATATCTTTGAGGTGGATTATGCTGCTTAATTGCTACTGAGGGAATAATAATATTATGTGTATATGCATACATATTATAATGTACATAGAGAGACACAGACACAGGCAGAAAATCTTTCTAGCAAAGGATACTTTAAATAATAGTTTAAACTACTCAGGATTTGGGAAAGCCTGTTAAAGGGATTAGAAGCCGAATCCAAAACCAGACAAGGGGTAAAGGTAATAATTTTCACAGGTGACAATAGTAGCAACACATCATTTTCTCTCTTTCTGTAAGTATGTTTTCTTTATAAATGGTCTATACCACTTAATGAGACATGATCTTTTCTATTGTCAACATCAATTATGTAAGAGATACATGTCTGAGGAAGCATAGATAATACTCTCAAAAGAAGCTGGAGGCAAAAGGTCCATCAGTAGCATTTCTTTCATTGTGAGGAAATAGTTTCCCATCATCCAAACATCAGAGTTGTAAGTCCATCTGTCCTAAAATAGCTTAAACCTGAGAAAAACTGCATAAATAAAAGCTAAATATAACTTTCTACATGTGAGGAATCCTGCTGAGTTGCTTGTGACCAGTATGTGCTGATGCCTGGGTAACTGGGGCCAAAGGCTTTGCCCTGGAAATGTGCATTCAGATATAACCCCTTTAAAGAAAGTATCTGTGATAGTAACTTTTCTGGAGAGTGGGAGAAAAATATATGAAGAAGATTTTAATTTTTAAAGCATTCATAAGAAGAAATATTATGATAGGTATTCCCAGAATCTTGGTTCTCACGAATGTGTATATCATTATGAATGTCTACATTTCATCTTTGCTCTTCCACTCTGTCCTACTCACAAAATGCTTCAAATTTATTTTTCTGGAAGCAGTACTGATTGCCTGTGCTGACATCTGACTTAAGCTGAGATCTAACACAGTTCAAGGAATCACTTCCAGAAAGCCAATCCAAAGTATTGTAAGGAAATGATTTTAAAAGGAGTTTGCTGAATGTAATAGCTGGAGTGAAATACCTAGTGAATGAAAGAAGTAAATATTATGGTCTTATCGACTTAATAGAAAGAATTTAGTCCAAATACTGAATGTTTCAAAATGTCAAGAAAATGCAGTAGCAGTGAGCCTGTGATGGCTAATTGTTGCCCAGACTTCATTCACTGCATAGAAGCAAGAGGCTCATTGCACCTGTAAGTTTGAACCCGAGCATGGATTGAGTTTCAGAGGAACCATGCCTTCGGGCACTGCCTGTCTTTTATCAACTTAAATAAAGCTACTTTATTAGAAACACAGTAACAGAGTGTACTTATATGATTACCCTCTTTCTGGGCACACTAGATTTTCTTTTCAGCCTAGTGTTTATATTCTGTAATTAAACCCGTTTGATCTTGGTCTGAGGTAAAAAGAAGAATCTCCACTCTGGAAGATAAAATGCACATTCTTCTTACTACCCCTTGCCTATTCTTTGGTTCACCTTCCCTAGTTACCTCTTTTGATTCGAGGCTGGTAAAAAGCCTTAATTTATAAAACAGCATGTGGAAATATCTAAGGAACATTAACATTATTGAATCTTCTTGGTTTACATCTATCTATTCTTTAGACTCAAGGTACCCTTTCTTTCCAGTGTTTGTATGGTACCTTGAAGAAAGGCTTTGGTCCATGATTTGTTCCCATTGGATCTGACCAAAGACCCATACCTGTGTGTAGCAAAGCCAGCACAGCCACATTTGGAGCCACATCTGGTCATGAATGTGCTAAGGCCAAGGTAAGATGTGCCCTTATGTGAAGTGTGAATGCAGTAGGGTGCCCTGTGGTCCCACTGCTCCTCATGTACAGGCATGGGGATGAAGGAATAATTTTGAGTGCAGTAAACAAGGTTAGTTTTCAGATAGCTGGAGATAGAAACAAACATCTCTCTGCAGAGCCAAAAGTTCATATTGTACAGTGAAATCTGCTTAGACTGCTGAATATATTTCAGTTTATGTACTTTTTTATATAGTTGCAGTTTTTAATGTCCTGTGCATTAATTCATCAAGGTGGGCTTAAACACAGCTGTTCTTAAGTAGCTTGATAAATAGGAATCTACATGTCCTTGAGACTAGGTCCAATAAAGAATGTGGTGACCAGCAAGAAAGGGAAGCAGTTGCCTGGCCCCAGACCAGACTCTGGGGTTCAGTGTCTGAGTCATCCCTTTAAACTGTTCCTGTACTAGAGCTTTACAGACCCCTGTAAGGAAAGAGAGGAGGAAAATGTTACAGGAACTAGACCTGTTTCTCTGTCATTTGTTTACACTTATTGTTAAGATGCAAATGGTTTGAGTGCTTTGTACTTTTAGTGGGAAGGGGGTTTTCCCCTTGGTTTCTGCCGACCTCCAGCCTTGGCTGTGCATGAGGCATGTGAAGGAAGATACATTTAGTTTACCTCTTTCATCATTATGATCTGTTCTAGTAATCCCTTCCCACTGTTTGCTAATTTCCTGGTGTCCATAAAGGGTGTTCCATTTTTTGTAACAAAATTTAGCAGCTCTTCTCATTCCAGAAGCAGGAAACTGAGGCACAGGATTGGGAACTGTCCAGGCAGAAGGACTGGAAGACAAGTCCAGCAGTTGCTATGTGCCATCTTCTGGCCTACTGTTGATTTTGGCAGACATTGAAACAGTGCCCCAGGTTTAGTCACCTACAATTGCAATCAGCTTTTCAATTGCTGGCAAGCAGGCTAGGTCCTCAGCAGAGCTGCTGGCAGCAATCCATTGTTCTTCCATTTTCTTTTTTCCAGGTCATTTTTGCTCATTAGGCCTTTTCATCTCCTTTTCATGGAGAGCATGATTTCAGAGGTGATCTGCTTCCTCTACCCGTGTAATCAGAAGTGAAGGCTGTGATCATTCTTATTTACAAAGAAAAGGGATAGGAAGGAGGAAGAAAGAACATAATCCAAGATTCCAATATTTGGGAAGAGAGATATGAAAAGGGACAAATTTATTCTTTTTTGGATCGTAGCAGGGAAACGAAACAAAAAGGGAGAGAAACAAAACAAATAACAACCACCTTAGTAGCAGTCATGGACATACTGCAGTGACTTTCAGGCACATCGGGAGGACTCATGTAAGATCTAGAAAAAAATCACAGCAGGTTGTAGCCTTTCCTCGTCGCTAAATAAAACATAAGTTAAAAAACTCCTCAAAGAGTGTAACTGAATCTGAGGCATACATAGATGAAAATACTGCCCCCAAATAAACTGGCTGATTCTTTTGTTAACAGATAATATAGTAATAAAAAGGAATTTGTGGTATGCTTGAAAGAAGCAATAACTTATGTGAAGGTTCTTGAAGAGCTCGTCCTGGTATTGGGAGAGATGTGGCTATGTAGAAGGCAAGTGCACACCAATTCACAGGCACAGAGTAGATGGAGTGCTTCTCTGGCTTGTATTTTGGGGGTGGAAGGTAGGAAAAAACCCAGAAGTACTGGTATTTTTGCAAGCAAACAAGTAAAAAGGGAAGGAATAATCTCCATAGTAAGATAACAGGTAGAGGAAAAATCATTCATAACAAATAACCTGCACATGAGATGAGGTAGAATAGCTATGGTGAGACCCACGCAGGCAAAGCAGAAAAGCTGGCCCATGGAGAGTCAGAGCAGGCATTGCTCCATGCTGCTTCTGCAGCTAGCACTGCTGTAAGGTTATCGAGATATTTTCAAAGGACTGGGATATCTTCCAGGCATATTTCACCTTGAAATAGAGACAGTGATTCAGTCAGGATGGCACCTGAGTAACCACTGCACCAAGGGTGAAGGAGAAGCAGCAGCTTCTAGAGTGCACACAAGAGAGATGGTGCCAGTGCTGCAGTTTCCACATCCCCAGCTGGGTGCTGACCTGGGGGCCAATGTCCACATGGGCAAATGCTTCATTCACACAAGCCCGAGTGACCTCGTCGAAGTATGACAAACTGCTCATTACCAAGTGCCTGTAATGAAAGACATGTCAACCCAACTTGGCAGAAGCAAAAATAGCCTCAGCGCTTGGTGCCAAAGATAAATACTGCCGAATGCTATTGGACAAAGAAAGCAACCACCTCACTGCATCTTGGACACCAGCAGGTAGCTGCAGATGGTGGAATATGCTGTTTTGGATCAAACCTGCAGTGGAAGAATACTTCTGCTGCCAACAAGATGCGCTAACAGGACTCACAGGGATCAGAGGTGTGGATGATGGCATTCTGCGGTAGAGCTGCAGAGACACTGAAATGGAAACTGGAGCACACTCTTGTTTGTTATGAAGAACCAAGAAAATAAAGTCATAGTTAAATACTAATAATTGTCCTATTCACAGTAAAAATAATATTGCTGCAGACTATCTGACACTGGACTCTTAAAGCATATCAACATTCAGTGCAAGTTCAGGAGCTGTGAATTGCAGGCTAAATGTGCCACTTGGGGCTTGTGAGTGCTTGTGGGGCTCAAGGAAACAGGAAGCGATGCTATGGGACGGTGAGGATGGGCTGTATTCCCATGAGCCTGGAGGAAGGTTGGAAGGGACTTCTTAGAGCAGCCCTCTTAAACTGACTCATTCTGGCATAGGTTAGACGGAGGACACATTGAACTACTGGTTGCCACCAAAATTAAACAGCAGCTCATCTTGGAAGCTGTGTAGTTTCAAATACAAAATCCCCATCTACTTTTAGGAAGGTTTTTTAATTTTACCTGGGAGTGAAGCACAGTCACACCAGGCTTTCAGTCACATTGGGTCTTCCCCCATCACAGACAGGCAGTTGGGAAAGCTATTAGTTCCTAGTTGTGGCTTTAGGAAGATTTAAGAAACAAACAAACCACATAGCAAGCCAGCCTTGAACTCTGAAGGTACTCTGTCTCTAGTATCAGCCCCTATAACACTCAATGTCAAGATGCATTTCAAGGACATTGCCTATGGCTTGCAGTAGTGGGTGGAGGAACAGAGGAGGCTGAAAAGATGTTCAGGAAGGATATAGCCTATCACAACAAAGATCTTCCCCACTGGTGTTCAGAGATGTACTTAGAGGTAACACTTTTTCCTTGAGAAATGTGAGGCACAGGAAGGCACCAACTGGGCTGCAAAATTCCCAATTTGGGGAAGATGGTGGTGCATGGATTTCTCTATCACTAACACCAAAAATTTATCAGATATTACCAACAGACAGATTGGCTATAGCACTATGTGCACTCTGCTGTAATTTGATTATCCCAATGCTGAAAGCACACAAGTTTGTGAGTGATTGACTACAGTACCAAGGCATGAGGTGCCCTCACACTCCACCCTGCCCTGCAAAAAGAAAATAATTTTGGGTGCAGTTGTTAGGCACGATTCTCATGCATGGACTTCAGAGAGATATATGGCGAGCTAAATCTAAAGGCAAGCCTAGGAAGTGATGTTTAATTCTGCACAGGAACTTGGGAGATCAGTGACTCGCTAGGTGGCCAAAGGAAAGCCTTTTTAGCCCCCTAAGTCTTCATTTCCCCATCTGGAGAAGAACGGCTGAAACATTTGATGATGTAAAATGTGCTACTTGCAATGGGGTATTATAATCATCTGAAATGAATGTGACAAATGGAATGCTGTGATAAACAGCTTCCTCGTCCCTGAGTTGGGAGCACAAGGGTGGGATTGTGTGGAAACTGTGAGAACGCTGCACATGACCAGAATCGGGTATGGGTGACAGCAGGATAGGCAGGGGGAAGGAGAAAGCCTGAATGTTGCCCTGTCTCAGAGCTCTCACTCTCTTTGCTTGTGCACCAAATAATATGATCAGCTGTGATTTTAACCAACTCAAAGAGAAATTCCTAATTTCTTCCCATCTGGAATTTCATTTCCTAGATATTTCACGTGGTACTACATGTTTTTGTGGGATCAAAATTCTCATCAGGAGGACCCCATTTCCATTTCTATGAGACAGCAACAGGGATAAGGCTCAGGTAGCCAGGCTAAATTATCTACATTTTTTGTTCATCACAGGAAGTGTGCCAGCTGCTTACGTGACAGGGCAAGCTCTCTGAGGCCACGCACACAGCAAGGCTCTGTGCCAGTTGTCTGGGTGGCTCTGCTTTTCACAAGGGAATGAGTCACTGATGTGGTTACCGCCGCTCCACCCCTGGTATTGGTTTCTAATATCTTACCCTGGCAGGAGGTCAGGAATCCAGGAGCACCCAAATTTGGGTACAAGCTCCTGTTCTGTTTCCTTCCCTTTATGGCAGTAATGGATTTCCTGTGTTTCCCTCCCTTTCCTCTGCTACATTTTTATGGATGTGACCATTACATAGCTTGGAGAAAACGGATTACCAGGCAATGTGCGGCATTGCCACTGCTCTGCCGCCCATTTGTCTGTTTGCAGAATCAGACTCATTAAGCAGAGGTTTTTAATTGCTGTATTTGTTTCAGCCATGTTGTGGGAGGCCATGGCATATCAAAGCTATGGCAGGCTGGGGAGGTATTGCGCCTGTCGCCTACGTTTCCCCATCTGGTGCAAATCATTGAGGGAGACTTCTAGGTGCTTCTTGCAACTTCTGGATGGGAGTGAGTCAGAATTCCCTTGAAGGCTCCATTTCAGCTGTTGTCATTTCCTCCTCCTCAACATGGCATGTGGCCGGAGGCACCTACAGAGCCAGGCAAATGGAGTTACAAATGGGTGTACCTCCCTCATATGAAGCAGGCATTTTGGTGAAAGGCATCCATGCCAGTGCCACCCACAGTGTGCAGTCAGCAGGGCAGGGAGTGATGAAGGGCCTCATTAAACAGGCTGGTACTTGCTGCTGGCAAGTCACACTGTGAGTGTGTCACTGTGCTCCTCTTGGGCCACAAGCATGCTCTGCCCATTGCTCTGCAGGAACACCCGGAGACAGAAACTGCTGTTCAAATGGATGACTTAGAAAAGTGAATAGGAACAAAAGTGTATGGGGGGTTGCTATTTCATTAGCACTGCTCATCCAGCTCTCTGAAAAGTGGGAACATTTTCTGCTTTTAGCCAGGCTCTTAATTTACACCACACTAGGCTTGACCCCAGCTCCCACCAGTCTCTTTTTTGCTACCACCATCCTTCCCCAAACCCACACCTGTATTTTTCCCAGCCCCTCTCCCTGGATGATGCCAAACCTCAGTGTCCTGCACCAACCCTCCAAATCAGGCTGTTGATGCCACACAGTAACGATACATCTCCACTCTGCATGAGAGAGAAGGTGTTCCACGTCTGCTGCTGTTTGGGGGACATAAGTAGCATCATGGCATGCAGGGGTGGGAGGTGATTATGGCTCCTCAGTCTCTCAGTCAGGAGATGTTTCAATGCACTCCTCCTCTTCCTCCTTCAGTACAGGTTGAACCCATCTCTAGTGCTACTGCTTATCTTCATTTAACGAACCTGGACTAAGGCATCTCATTTTCTATGTCTGAGACCACAGTTCCTCATAAACGAAGTCCATCCAAACCATTCTAGTTGTTGCTTCTGTGTTTTCTGTTTTGCATTTCATTGCCAGAATAATTTGATATTCAGGAAGGAAGTGAAAAATTTGTAAGAGTGATAGCAATTTTTTCAGGAATCTCTGCATAAGCATCACACATCCCTGAAAGGCTGCTAATTAAATTAAAAAAACCCAAACAAAACAAAACAGAAAACGCCCAAATTTACATGGGAGAGTAGTTTTAGATTGAAGAAATTGTATTTCTATTTACAGCCAAGGAAATGGATGTCTTTAAAAATCTACCAGCATTATTTGCAACAGCTGGTTTAGTTTATGAAGCTGCTAGGAGAAGAGAGAGCCGTCTCTGAAACAGTGATTTTATATTTCTGAGTACTAGTAATCTGTTTGTCCTTGCTTAACTTCTTCTATGCCATGCCTCAGTTCACATTTGGAGCCATATTTTATCTCCAAGTTCCTATTATTTCTTACAGGTTAGCACAACATATGACCTATGACATTGCAGCCGTAAAGAAAGTAGGCACATGTGATTTTTCCTCCAGTTTTCATATCTCAGTGCTCTGGCCATTCAATTTAGTTTCCCAGGTGCTGACAGCCGGTAATGCTCTTAACTGCTCTCCCCTGTTGGTAAGTTATGGATATTTCCTAACTGAAGTTTAATTGTATAACTTTACTTCACTTGAAATGCCAAAAGTCCTAGGAACCCATTCCTCCTTCAGGCTGATTATGGCACTGGAGATAATACTGCTTGCATATGGGGAACCTAAATCTCTGCTAAGTGTCTTCTAAGACAAACTGACATTTATTGCGTTCCTCATTATGGCATGAGTGTCCAGAGCTGGCCCAGAGGTCAGAAAACTCCAATTTTTAAAGTTACATCTCCCATGTATATAAAATCAAACATTAAAAAAAAAAATGTTGCTTGAGTTGATCATTCCGGCTCAAAGAGATGGTAGCAATAAAAAATTTAAAGGAAGAGCTGTTCTGTGGGTATCAAAAGTAGGAGCAGGAACTCACAGATGGGTATTGTAGCAGCCCAACACTGTGAAGAAGGATTCAGTCTCACACTTAGGGTCTCCTACCTGCCACATTCAGTATGTGCTTGTCCTCCTCTTCCTCATGACATCTCCCTGCTCTTGATGTTGGGCATACTGTGCAGTGACAGGCAGTCTCATTGGTTGGGCCCTGGTGTGGTACTCCCTGGGTGGCCTCAGTGCAGTAGTTAGGATGTTAAGGGTGACCTCTGAGCCCCTCCCATGAATCTGTTGCCTCCATTCCTTCAGCCTGCATCTGTGATGATTGCTCTGGCTGCCTTGTTTCCCACGTGGACAGAGTGACACCAGTGACATTGCATCCCCTCAGGTTCCTCCTCTCTGAAAGAAACCTGACCAAGGGACCCCACTGTGAGACCTGGGTCTGTGCACAGAATCTGTAGGATCATGAGCAGGTCCCATGACACATGCATCAGTGTTACTCAGCACCAGCCTTCCTGACCCTCACTGGGAGTTAAGGAGCAAAATGTCTATTGAGACTGCCATGAAGTTTGTCCATAGCTTTGCTCAAAGGGTGAAGTAAGCCTTCACTTCATCCCTGGGGGTAAAATGAGGTTAAACTGTGAGGGCAATAAACTGAGGGTAATGAGCAATAAAACAATGGTGAAATGTTCTGATGCTGTTGAAACAGAGAGGCTAGGGTGGGGAGGGCAGGACTGATTGATGTTCCCTTTGCTGAAAGGTGAATTCACTTTGCCCATTTCCATGACTATTGAATGCTTCTGCAGCCAGGGCAAGCGAGACTCAGAAGGAGAGGGACAGGACTCAACAAAAAATCAATAAAGCATCCTTTTTGTTCTCCCTCCACTCTGTATATTCAATTAAGAATATCTAAACTCTGTATGGCATGGTCAGCTTTGTTGAGTTAGGCTGCTTCTCCCTAGAAGACAACAGAGGAAATTTTGTTATGGGAACCACTCTGGACTGAGTCTACTACTTTCACTGAGAAAGAAAAAAATGTTTGCCAAAACTTGAGGCCCATTTAATAAATCCTCAACAAGTTGGCTGGGATTCCCCTTCTTTATTGCTTTTGCTTTTCTCCGTTCACAAGGCTCTTCAGTCCCCGGCAGCTGCCAACTGGATGCTGCCTGTTCAGCAGCCGATGGGGAAAGATTAGCCCAGTGGGAGAAGGTGTTGCAATCCTTGTGGTGCAACTGCTGAAGTCCAGAAGCAAAAGGCTTTCCCCTCCCTGGTACATGAATGCTCCTGAGGGCCTTGCATGAGGTATGAGAAGGGTGGTGAAGCAAAGGTTGTGTTGCATTTGAGGGTTTGGAGTTGTGCTGCAGCAAAGAAGCCCTCATGCCCAGGGAGACCTGCATGTCCTGCACACCCTTTTCCAGACAGTCTGCGTGATTTCACAATGCTGAACTGTGAACTAGTCTAACACAAATTCAGTGAAGAGAAGCTTGGAAGAAACAGACAAGGTTTTTTTGGGTCCGATTAGTACAGTCGGCTGGCTACTAGTCATCGTTAATGCTGGGAATCAGTTGGGGAAAGTCCTTGTCCTTCCCAATACATTCCCTCTGTTCTCCTTTCCCTACTGCAGTTTCCTATCTCCTGCCACAGTTACATTAAGGCAGCTATTTTTGGTTTCATGGTTTAAACAGACCAGCAGGGTTTTTCTGGTTTTGCTAATACGAACCATTTCACTGATTTTGTTTAAAGGGTATCAGCACATTTAGGAGTGATAAATGGGAAGGAGGAGGGAGAGTAACAAATAGCTGTGGGTGAGAAAAGGCAGAGTCCTCCTTTGGCAGCTTTGCCATTAGATAATTGTGGTGTGGAACAGCACCTTCAGATGTCCACTGAGAAACACACTGGCATTTGGGTGCTGATTCCAAAAAGCATGCTGGAGCGTGCTGCACTGCTGCTCTGTTACTTCATTCTTAGTAAATTGTCAAGCAAGCACATGTCCAAGGCACCCACTGACTAGTGACTGGGGAAAAAATGAAATATTGCTAGCTTTATACTGATGAAACACACAGAAAATAGACAATGAAATACTTTCAATAAAAATAAAATATGCAGCCTTAGTATTCCTTCACCAGGTATTGGAGCAGTGCAGTGTTTTGCTGAATTGCCATTGGTTTTGCTATAGCACTCATCTCTAGTATTTGAGGCTTACAGACACATTTAGGCTTATTGCTTCTGCTTAGGTGACAAACTTTTGGTCCTGCAAGATCTCCATGGGCCTGTTTCTGATTTATTCCAGTGAGTAGTTTAGTTTTATTGAGTGAGGTTTCACTTGATTTTTGCTGGTGAAGTGGAACTGAACTATAGGTTTGGGTACATTGGTGTAAAGGTGTACTGGAAATTGCTGCAGGGGCTACACAGTGGTAACTCAGTTTTGCTGATCATCCTGATTGCCAAAAAGATTATCTGATTAAACCTAGGATTTAAATGCTTCATGTCTTTATAGACAAGGTGACAGTTATGCAGCCTGAAGTGCCACCTAGAGTCTTACTTCATGTATCTTTTAAAACACTGTTCCTAGGACTGTGTTTGAAGGTCAGGAGCTGGATAGTGGGGGCAAGATTAGCAAGTGATCTTCAGAGGTCTAAAAAATTGCAGTAGTGAAAATTAAGTAATTGGGATGAGCAGACCCTCAGTCACTGGAAAACCCCTGGTTTCTGTTCGTTTTCCCTCGCCTGATCTGTCCGCCACACACAGAAATGTGGGAAGGTAATGGCAGCAAATGGGAATCCCATGGAGCACAAACACTGTGGGGTCTGCTTTGGACAGCAGATGGGAGCCAGAGTTGTATTAGCCAGAGATGGCTGCAAACAGGCCCTCAGGACTAGCTGGTGTCTCCAAGCTCCCCCAGTGCACCCACCAGCCCCCTCTGAATGATTTGTGCCTAGGGGGAAAGTGAGCCAACTGAAGGGACATTTCAGTCCTCCTTATGGGGACATGTGCAGCTCAAGCTGTTCCACCCATGGCACCAGCTCCCTGCCAGGTCCCACTGGATGTAAATAAGAGATCTGCTCCCTCCCTCTTCCCTGCAATGCCATGCTCAGTCCTTGTTCTTGCTTGGGGGAAGGGGGGGAAGGGGGGAGTGGCACACAGCAAGCTGAGGTGGGATTTCTTATTCTGACTTCTTTCTCTGCCAGTGTACGTCATATCCCCCCCCATGCTCCTAGAGGGCAGGTTTTTCCTTTCTCTTGTGTCTCCTGAGCTCGCACGTTAAATTGGAAAGACCTTTCTGACCTCCCACATATTCTGTCACTGAAAGTAAGCCCTCGTGGTTCTCGGAAGGTAAACTGCCCCCCTTTTCAGGGTTTTCTGGGATAACTCTGTGTGGGAATGCCTGAGACCACAGGAGGAATCAAGACGTTCAGAACTGTGTGAAAAAAGCGAAGCCTATGCGCACAGATCCTCATGTTTCCCATATATAATATCCATAGCATTCTGAAACTGATTTCCTTTGTAGCTATATTGAGAATAAAAGCTTTTCCTTCACCTAACAGAATCAATCGGCCCATAGTGGGTCTTTATTCCCATTCAAATTAAGGGCTATTCCATACCGAAAATGCACTAATGTAACTAAATTGATTTCTAACTTGATTTTAGTTAAATGGGTGTAGTTCCCTGCGGGGATACACTTGAATCAGTTGAAGAGTGGGTAAATTATGCATCTTTGTGTATTTCTCTGTGATATATCTTAATTAGGTGTAAAAGGGATCTCACAGTAACTGAGGTTCCGACCGCAGGTAAAAACCCACACGCAGAAACCCCCATCTTCCAATTCCTGGGGATGCTTACAACTCCCCTAAAGTGCCAAATGCTCTTAACTCGTGGCGTAGAGTGCCAGAGGTGTACACTGCCTCACAAGTGTTCAGCTCTTCTGGAGATCAGGACCTGCATTGTCGCTCTGTGTGTGTGTGGTGTCTCCCGTCTCATATTTTCTGGTGGATAATTGGCTCCCCCCCTAGCTAGGCACAGCCTTGGCTCTGAAGCACCCTCGTTGTTCTGAGAGCTGAGGCTAAGTGCAGCCCTGAGCACACCCAGGATCCCGGAGGATTTGGAGGGAGGCTTTTTTCTTATTGAGCTGTTCCACCATTGCAGGGGAGCTTATCTTCCCCATGAGAAAGTGGGGTAAAAAAACCCTCAGCAAAGGAAAATGGAAATTATTTATAACCTGAGGCACAGCCAGCACAAGGAAATACCTTTCTTCTCATCTTGGGCATAGCTGAATCTCTGAGCAGCTTGGGCACAGCTTTTGCCTTTGCCGTGTTTCTTTGCTCCCAAGCAAACCTGTTTGTTCCCATTCCCAGTGTCAGGAAAGTGGGGAATGACTTCAAAGCAGTGATGTTCAGTGGCTGTGGTCCCCACCCCAGAAAGGGTGCTATGTTATATGGGAAGGAGCCATTCACACTCAGCACTCCTGCAAGCCATGGTGCTTAAAAAATAATAAAATCAATGCTATATTATTTTAATTGTTTTCAAAATGGATGGATTGTAAAGCTGCACAGACCAAACTGCCCATAACCCCTTGAAATAGAAAGGGGGGGATGGCCCGTCCCATCATTCAGGATATGGATTTTGAAATTTCTGTGTCTAATTTATTGGAGATTATATGCCAATATCTAAGTTTGGGAGACTTTTGACCTTTCACCATTGATGAAGGCTGTGGACAGGTCTAACCCACAGTGGGGTAATGGAAATATAAGCAATGGCTTCTAGGGTAAAGGCCAGAAGCATGGAGGCTGTGGTCATTCTTCCAGGAATGATGTGCAGGCTTGATTGACCAGAAACATCTCTGAGAAAGTGAGAGACCCAAAGAGGTCAATTCCCTCTCTTCAATGGCTCTGGCTATTTTCTTTAAATTAAAAAGAAAAATGGGACACTCTAGTCCTCTGTGTAATTTTATAGCCTAAGGAATATTTCCTAGGCTTACTCTGCTGTATGCACTATAAAGAACAATAAGGTATTTAGCTCCTGAATTTTCATTTGGGTGGTTTTTTCCCCTGTTCATATTAATTTACTGTACAATATCAGGTTACAGATGCCTTGTTTAGGCTTTTTTTTTTTTTAATTGAGGATTTTATATTAATAAACCATGGAATGTTACTGTCAGTGTTTGCTAGCACCAGAGTGACATGCATTATTGGTCAGAGGTATTTTCTCCCTTCTCCCACCCTTCTTTCCTTCTATCCCTCCTTCCTTCCTACTTCTCCCGCCAGTTACAATTCTTTTGTATATATTTTTCCATGCTACCTTTAAACCTTTGAACATGAGGAGTTTCTCAGTCAGCTTCATGTAATATCAGAGGAACTGTGTCCATTTAAAGATGCTGCAGGACACAATGTTGAGCTACAGCACTAGAAAGGTCTGCTGGGCTCTAGGTGGAGATCCATTGTGTTTGCTCATATGATGACAGCAGTCTCTCCTCTCCTCTCCTCTCCTCTCCTCTCCTCTCCTCTCCTCTCCTCTCCTCTCCTCTCCTCTCCTCTCCTCTCCTCTCCTCTCCTCTCCTCTCCTCTCCTCTCCTCTCCTCTCCTCTCCTCTCCTCTCCTCTCCTCTCCTCTCCTCTCCTCCAATTTTGGTGACAAAGAGGGCTTCAGCAGCCCTGCATCCCTCAGTCTCTCTGCTTTGGTTTCAAGCTCTATACCACAGCTCATTCATGCCAGTATATCTCTTCTCTGAACTTGTATGGGTACAGAATATCCTTTCATGTGTGGAAGACCATGAGGTGGGTATGACAGGAGTGCTGTGGACTGAGCTCTTAAAGTTGGTCTACTTCTATATCTATATCCCAGAAAGCTGACCATATCCTGGGCTGCATCAAAAGAAGTGTGCAGGTCGAGGGAGGTAATTCTTCCTCCCTACTCTGCTCTTGTGAGAACCCATCTGGAGTCTGGGGCCCCCAACATAAGAATCTAAGGACACGAACCTTTTGGAGCAATCCAGAGGAGGGCAAAGAAGAACATCAGAGGGCTGGAGCACCTCTCATGTGAAGACAGCCTGAAGACAGGTGGGGTTGTTCAGCCTGGAGAAGAGAAGGCTCCAGGGAGACCTTATAGCACCTTCCAGTACCTAAAAGGGCCTTACAAAAGAGCTGGAGAGGTATTTTTTATCAGTGATAGGATGAGTGGCAATGGCCTTAAACCGAAAGAGGGTAGGTTTAGGTAGGATATTAGGAAAAAATTATTTACTGTGGTGGTGGTGAGGCACTGGAACAAGTTGCCCAGAGAAGCTGTGGGCCCCTCATCCCTGGAATTGTTCTAGTCCAAGCTGGATACGGCTTTGAGTGACCTGTTATACTGGAAAGCGTCCCTGCCCATTGCATGGGCGATGGGACTATATGATCTTCCAACACAAACCACTCTATGCTTCTATATCTGTACCTGTGATGTATGTATTCTTACACTATGTCAACTTAAGCTTCTTCACACTTTTAAACCTAAGCAAAATTCAATGCAAATCTGCAGTTTACAAGAGACGGAAGCATCACAACTTGTCTTTCCTTTGAAACTGCACATTTCAGCTATGCTGCTGGTGGCAGAGAAGTCTTATGGTAGGTGGGAAGGTGCATTGGTAAGCACCTACAGCTAGCAAGTGTGCTTTCTACTAAAAAATCAGGGCTAAGTAGCCATGTTAGATGACAGAGCTGCAGCGTCTGTCCTGGGCAAGGAGGACTGCCTCTGTGCAACCCTGCCAAAGCTGAGGATGTCCCAGTTGTGAGTATCTCCATCTGAAGGGCTCATTGCTGTAGTGGTGTTACAGCCCATGTAGTGTCCCTGACCTTGTGGCATCTTGTGCTTTTCGCTCATGGGAGTTTGCAGGATGGAGCTGCACTTTGTTGTCCTCCAGAAGGAGTCCCTCACAGGGAGCCCACACTGCAACCGTACAGGCAAAGGAAAAAAGACAGCTCTGACTCCTGTTCGATATTTTTCTGAATGGTGGTGAAAATGTGCCTCATCATAATCTACTCAGTAATAAAAAAATGATCATTTTTATGTCATTCAGCAGAAATGTATGGTAAATGAGATTCAAAGGATTAATGCACAAAGGAAATGTCAATGCTAATCTATAGACAGTCCCTTTAGTCCTGCTTGTCATAAATTCAGAGCAAGAGAGTTTGCAGACTGGCTTGGGAAGGATAAAATCGAAGGATTAAACAAACCATAACTCAATCTTTCAGTGCCTTGAATTCTTACTTTTGGGGGATTTTCCTATGTAGTTTTTCTTAAAAGAACATATATCTTTAGTGAGAGGGAGAAATTACAAACATTAGACCATGAAAGTTGGGCTTTCTTGTAGTCATGCTTGCACAAGTGGGCTCTAACTCAAATCAGCTGTGCTGGCTTAAAGCTGTGCTAGTATCCTTTATTGCTAACACTGAGCTACTCTGGTTACTCAGTGTTGTGTCTTCTATGGGAGTATAGGAAGAGACAGGCTGGCTTTGTCTCCCTTCTGACAGGGAGGCTCTGTATCTACCCATCATAAAATTAGAGCTTCGTGATTGTTCGTGGTTTTGTTGTTTTGTTTTGGTTGGGTGTTTTTTTTTTTCTTAGATGAATGTTAAATTTGTTTTGCTTCCCAGTATTCCAGCTCAACATGAAAGGAAGGTGTGGATCTTTGAATAATGCGAAAGATAGCTCAGATCTGACTTTTTCTTCTGATGAAGGACTCACTCATACACCAGGATTCACATGGGTAGTACTTTCTCCTCATCCATTTAGACTGCAGTCTGGCTGGTGCCAGGCCCTGCCCAACTTCTTAGCGTAGAAAATGTGCATTCAATTGCATGTCTAATTTGTTCACAAATTTTCCACAAGTGTTGAACCAAATCACACTGCAAAGACTATGCCTAGTTATGTGCCTAACTCAGCTTTTGCACACAAAATTGCCTAATGAGCATGTGCAATTATGGCAATTAGGCTTGTGAATTAAGCATGCAAATACCCTAGCATTTGGGTTAGAGAGTCACAGCCCATATCACTAGAAATAGCACAACCTACTTTAGATATGATGAAAAAGCACATCCACCTTTTCCAGTGTGACCACATTTATGAAAAGACAGCATTGTAAGACCTTTGGCTTGGGGAGGAGAGACTACAAGCTCTGGGCAGAGACCACAAGAAATCTGCAAATGAAATGAGGCTGTAGGTGCTTCTGCTTCTCTGTTCCCAGATGTCCCTTGCTCGTAATGAAATACCAGAATGCTCTCACTGAACATACCTTGTCTTAATGGGGTTAGTTATTCTAACGCAGCCTTCAGCAGCAGCAATTGCTGTAAAAAAGTGGACAACTTTCCCTCTGTATAGTCCTTTCTTCTATAAATAATGTAGAACTACCCTATGCCCACGCAAATGTCACTGCTGAATTTGTTTCTAAGATAATTCCACTCTAAGGCATTACCTTCCTACTGAGGGAAGGCACTGCTGGCTGGCTGCAGCACAAATCCCAGTGTAAGGTGTGAATTCATTTGGCAGCTGCCAGGACTGAGAGTTCTGCAGCAGCTATTGCTGCTTTAGTGAAATAAGGTTAACAAACACAGAGGTGAGCAGGTGGTCAGAGATAAACAGGTGAGGAGCACATTTCTTTAATAAAGAAAAGTCTTGGGAAGGAAACCATCCCCTCAACCCCCCCTCCAAATTTCTGCTTCATTAAGGTGATTTCAAACTCACTGAGAAATCAAGGACTCGGTAGCTGATCAGCACAAACAAAAATAATCCAGGTGGCAAGTCTGATGAGATATGACCTTGTTCAAAATCAATAGACTGTTCCCCTTCCACTGAGCACAACCGACTCTCGAATGAGTTTACTTCGATGGAGGCATTTCCCTCACAACATTAACATTTTAATTGCTTGTGCAGGTTTTTTCTGGAAAATTAACCCAGCGCTGGTTGAGCACCGGGTGAGGATGCTGGGCACAGGGCTGGGAGCGCAGGCGGTGCTGCGGGGAGCTGCAAACACATACCGCCACCTAAAGGAAAGAAACCTGCAGGAAACCACCGAGAGCTTCTCCCTTCGACTCTGTCAGAGCGGATTAAAACAAAGAGGCTTAATTTGCTCTTCGCAGCCTGCCTCCCCGGTGCCTTCGGAGGGGCTTTCTCCCTGGCAAAGCACGACAAGTCGGTCAGCACCATGTAGCCTTGGCCACCGGACCAGTGATGCGATGGTCGTGCACCTGACAGTGGGTGCAGGGTAACTTCTCAAGTTGTCCCAACTTCTTTGTGCGTCTGTGGTGTCTTGTATCAGAGCCACAAATTAGGTGAAGTCAGGTCATGTGCTGGGGGAGACCTGCAAGGCTTGGGAAAGGCTCTGCCAGAAAACAATACCTGACCTGGGCTACGGCACAGCACTGTGGCATCACTCACATTGCTGCTGTAAGGTTCTGCGGGCCAGGGCCAACTCGGAACAGGAAGAAAGCTCAGGCCCAATGAGTGGTTGGGGAGAGTGGGTGTCAGGCGAGTAGGTGGTCTTCAGACCATGTCTGATTTTGCTTCACTACCTACAGTAGATTACATGAATATCATGGGGGGACAGGACTGAGATCTGCTCAGCCCAGCTGAATATCTTTAACTCCTGGTGCTAAAGAGACACAGGCGTCTTTTGAATGGGCTTTTTCTGGCTTCATAAATTCCACATTCCTGGCTGCACGGAGTAGGCAGGCAGAAGAAGAAACTATTTACAGTGAGTATATTCCCACTGAGTATTCCCAATCTGTTTATGAGCAAAGCTTGTGAAAATAAAGGGATGGAGTAGGGGAGAGAGGGAGGAAATCTTCTGCCAGTCTTCTGTAAGCTTGTGGAGCATAAATGAAGGAACCTCTTCCAAACACATATCCAGGCAATGCTGAGCCACAGAGCTGTGTCCTTGAGGTGTGGCTAACATGTCAGCCTGCAGTAGCTGAACAGCCTCTGTGCCAAATCACCAGCAATAAAAAAGGGTGAGTTTGGGAACTTTCCATGTTTTGGAGTGCTGTCCAATTTCCTGGTGAGTGGCTGCCAGCATCACATTAACACCATGACTGCCAGTAATGTGGGGTTCTCAAAGTCTGAGCCAGCAAGTCTGGGCTGAAGAGGTGTGGAGGCACATGTGGCTGCACACTAAAAAGCAGCCTACCCAGGAGGGTGCTGAGGTGAGGCAAGCCTATGCTCATAGCAGCCCCTTTTGTTGTTTCAAAGGCAAAGTTTTGGTCTTTTGAAGCATTTCTGCAGAGCAGTAATATTTCCTTAAGTACGTGCCCATAGACAGGCATACACAAAGACAGCCTACGACCTAAGCTCTGCCTTGTCCATGATGTTTGACTGATGTCTGACTGTCAAGTAATTGGTTTCAGCCAACTGCTTGACATCACACATTGCTGTCCTGGGAGGGATGATGTCTCAGAGGTTATGCACAGAAAGCAGCATCCCACTGAGCGGTCATAACCAGCACATTCCTGAGATTCCTGCAGGGCCAGCCCCAATTGCCAACTCTGAGCTCACCCGGTGGGACCCCTTCTGGTCTGGTGGGACACCAGGCCACTGTTCTCTGTGGTCAAACTCTTAACACAGCTTCAGGAAAGCTGCTAGGCCATGTGCAGGCCAAATGGTTATTATTTTATCTTATGCTAGTTATTTTCTTTTTAAAAGTGATAATGATATCAGCATTGTTATTCAGTGTGATCATGGAGCAGATTTAGGAAGTATCCTTCTTGTTTGTGCTGTTCTACATTGTAACTTGCAGCCTTGGTTGCAGTACAAAAAATGCTTGCTGAGAATAAAGTTTCTCAGGCTGAAAGGAAAATTAATGTGACTTTTCATCATACATAACTTGAATTTCATTTATGTATCTGTGTTTGAGAAATTTTTATTAAAATCTTAGGATCTTATTAATGAAGGACATTTTTTCCTTTTGATTTCCAGATGTTGATTTTGTAAGCCAATGGACATCTGTGTTCAGGTAATGTTTTCAATCCCATGCAGCATTTACATTTCCAGTGGAAGGCACTAGCACCTTGCCCTCTTCCCGATCTATAATATTACTTAATGGGTTGGAGGTAAATGTAACAGGAAAGGAATGAAGAGGCAGATTCTCCAATGAGTTAGGGTACTGTAAAGTACTGTTTGAAAACCTGAAGATAGCTTCTCTTTAACTAACACTACAGTTGTAAGGACATGGCCATAATAAGAGCTGGAAGGAGCACTGTCCTGTAGGGAAATCATTTCATGATTCTTCAAATAACTTTCTGTGTAGAATTGAACAAAAAGCCATTTACACCTCTGAGCCTTAATTTTTACATCTGATTAGAGACATTATGATTAAAACTGATGAAACATTTTCAAGTTAATGACTGGAGAAGTTGGTTCTGGCTAAGAGGACTAAAGGATATTTCACAGCTGTTTCTCTGATGGGATTAAACCAAATTGCCTCTTTCTAAATGACAAAAAAGGATTTATTTGAAATTTTTGTATTTCGATTTCATGTTACACTCATGTATAAAGTACCTTACCATATTATCCTATTGAATTGCTGAATGTCAGCTGTATATCTTGTATGTATTAAAGCACTTTAATATTACACTGTAATGTTTTTACATGAATTCAGTAAACTAGTTTTTTCTTTGTTAATTCAATGTTTCAGCTTTGTCAGAACTAAATGCTTTTGTAAAGTTATTGGAAAGTTCCTTTCTGCCCTTCATCTTCCGATTTTGAAGCAACTTCGAAGGTATTTGGTCTCCTTTTTCTGATGTTCCTGCTGCTTACAATGTGACTAGAGCCAAGGATTAGTACTCTTGGTATGTTTTGGGGGCTGTGACAAAGTACCTCCAATGAATGTTCGTAAGACATAGTCAGTGCTTCCCTGGCACCGTCTGCAACAGTAATAGCTCAGGACTGCCCCTTTACCTGCCAGCCATCATTCAGCTTTCCTGTGACGGCTTCTCTGTGTTGGGTCTGGCTGAGCAGAAGTTAATAGCCCCTATAGGAGCCCTCACAGTGCTGCTTTTTCTATTGTTAGCTAGGAAGGTGTTGATAACACATCAGTGTTTCAGTTACTGCTGAGCAGTGCTCACACAGCACCAAGGCTGTCTTCAACATTCCACCCTCATCAGAACACTGGGAATGGCAAGATCTTGAGATAGGACTCAGGCAGGACACTGACATAAACTGACCAAAGGCATATTCCATACCATATGGTGTCTGCTATGATATAAAAGCTAAGAAGAATGAGTAGGGGAGGGGTATTCATTATTACAATGTTTGTCTTGTGGAGCAACAGCTATGTGTACTGAGGCTGTACTTCTTAGAAAGTAGCTGGACATTGTCTGCTGATGGGCAGTAGAGAATAAATCTTTTGTTTTCCTTTGTTTCCACTTGTGACGCTTGCTTTTGCTTTATTAAACTGCCTTTATCTTGACCCACAAGGGGTTTTTTTCCACCTTCCCGNGGGGTTTTTTTTCACCTTCCCGTGCCCTGTGCTGCTGAGAAGGGGAGTGGCAAAGTGGCAAAGTGGCTTGGTGGGCACCCGGTGTCCAGCCAAGGCCAACCCATCACAGTCTTTTTTGGTGCCCAATGTGGGGCACGAGACAGCAGCAGTTTTGTATTAAGCCTGCTACAGCTGTATTAGTTATAAAGCGGCAAGCACCTGTGCAGGTCATGGAGTTTGTTGGCTGCACTGCTTTTCTCCTTATTTTACTGAGCTTGGGAATGTGGTGTTACAAGCAATGCCTCTGTGCTTTGCCCTGGCATTGATGGCATTACTGTGCTGGGGGAGCTATCCTGTGGAGATGATGAGGGAATACATCTTACTCTCCCTACCCAGGACTGATGTGGATGGTTTTATTATGAAGTTCATGAGGTTCTTGTTCACCCTTGAGAGCAATTTAATATTGCAAATTAACGATGTAGCTTAGCATGTGATTTGTGAAATCTGATGCCATCCAGGTATTAGAGAAGACACTTTTTGGGACAGGTGATACTGAAATGTGTCCTGAGGCAACAAATCCCTGAGTGACAGGATGTGTGAAAGGATTTGGACAGGTTCCTAGGATGATTGTCACCTCCCATAGCCTGGGACTTTACACCTGAAGAGGCAAGCATGCCTGACAATCTGGCATGCCACCTGACAGAAGAGTGTCTTGCCTACCCCAATGAAAACCAGTTTCCATCACTGTACTGGTGCCTGGCCTGTGCCTATTGAGCCACAGTTCAGTACTCTCAGAGGACTGTGGTGGACACAGAAACCCAAACAACAACAACTACAGTCATTGCCCCGGTAGTGAAAAAGAAACAGCTGACAAAAAAAAAACCCCAATGGGTCCATGTCATTGATTAATAGGGGAGGAAGAAGAAGAAAAGTTTGATCCAGAAACTGATGCTTTGATAAAGAAATTGGAGGAAGGAGGAGAGAATTCAGACAGGAACCAGAAACTGCCTTGTCCCTGACCTCATCAGAACTTTGAGACGTATAAGACATTTGTCTTCTAGAGCAACTGCTACGTGTACTGAAGCCCTGTTTCTCAGGAAATGTCTGGGCATCACCTGCTAATAGGAAGTAGAGAATAAATATTTTGTTTTCCTCTGCTTCTGTGCATAGCCTTTGCTTTTGCTTTTATAAACTGTCTGTATCTTGACCCAAGAGTTTTTCTCTACCTTATTTTCTGGCTGCCTTGCCCTACCCAGCAGAGAAAGCGTGTGATAGAGTGGCTTGGCAGGTACCCGGCTTCCAACCAAGGTCAACCCACCACAATCCCCCAGGTCAAGTCACTGGCAAGTTCAGGAAGATGGTTAAGAGATAAAAGTCTCAATATGACTTTTCCTAAGACCACCCATACCATTATGAGTGTCTTGCAGCTCTACAGGGCAGCAGGACTTACAAACTCAGCTGCAGCCTTTCTCCAAGCACGTGATACCTGCAGGAGCAGACCCAGTACGTCTGCTGGGTGCCAAATGATGCTGTGTGGGTGCCGTAGCCTCCGGGGAGCCAGGCTCCTCACAGCATGCACTTTGATGATGTTAGTCCCACCTTGTGACTTCTGTGGAGTGACTTTGATGGGCCCTGGAAACAGGCAGGACCGACCACAACCTGCATTTTCCTTCTCTTGGCATAACTGGCTCACAGCCATGCCTACATTGCCTAGAGCTGGAAGGCTGTGTAGGAGCACCATGTACATCCCAGATGAAAACCTGTCTTTGAAGAATAGAAAAGGTGGGCTCAGGGGAATTTGTATCTGTGATTAAACTGTTCAGCCACTGGGTGCCAATGTTGGCTCATATTTGATAATTGGATACATTTTTCTATGGGTAGAGGAATTTTTGTAATCTAAAAGAAGATGTTGTAGCTTTGAAAGGCTGCGGAGTCTGAAAAACATCTGAATTTTTCTTCAAGCAGACCTGGAAATGGAGTGCCAGGAAGGCATCTGTGAGGGGTGGGGAGACAGGGGAGCCCTGGGTTAACAAAAGAGAGGACCCTTAATGAAATGGCCTTGCTGAGAATTATGAATCTCTGCGCTTATGTCCTGTAGTGATTAATGATCAACTACTGTTTTAACTTTGGATCAAATAATGGGTTGCCTCTGAAAAGCTTCATTAATCACCGTTAGAAATAGGCCTGCCAATTCATTACTTCAGGGCAGACATGAGCTGAACAGTTCAGCAAATTTCAGGATTGAGTGACTCCAGGCAGAGGATGGTTGAAAAGAAAACAGGGGTCTAATCTGTGTTTTAATACATTGGGGTTTATAAGCGAAGAATAGCCTCTCATTGGAAGCTCCTGTTTTCTCCCTCCTCTCCCACAAAATCTTTTTGCTGATTGTGATCTAGGCACAATGGACAGAAAAAACATAACATCTGGGGCCATATCTGGGCCGGATTCTTCTCTCAAGTACCCAGATGTGACTCCCATCCGAATCACTAGAAATCGTGTTGCTGTCCTCAGCTGCTGGTTTTGACTTTGCAGCCTTCATCAGGGAATAATTCTGCCTACTGAAGTGCAGGAGAACAGTTGCAAGAAATGTATTTGCCCACCTTTTAAGAAGCTGCTCTCAATAGTAAGAAGCTTCTGTGCTTTTGATGTGATCGAAAGTTTTTAAGCCACCTGGGATCTATTTTAATTGCTAACCCAGGAAGCTAAGGACTGGGAAACACCAGAAAGTAGAGCTGAAGCTCCCTGCTTGGGAAGAGATCAACTCTTTTTTCTAAAATAACATCCAAATATCAGCTAAAAAGTGCACCATGTCACCATGCTCTCTGCACCTAACCATTCTGGACAGGGAAAAAGAAGGAAATGGAAATTAGGGGGAGAATAAATTTATCTGCCAAATTTGTTTTGCTCCCAAAATATTAGTTTTGTTCAAAACAAAACCACTTTGAAGGTGTAATGAGAGCTATCCTGGATAGTAATCCTCCCTTTACTCCTGCCGAAAAAAATGACAAGCTACTTACCCTGCTCTCACCTCCACCCTCAAAGCCTAAATGCTTTGACTTTTTTTTTCAGTCACTCCACCATTTACAAATTTACTTCAACTATTACTTACTATAAATTTTTCAAAGATCAAAATAATTTTTTTTCAGTTTCTTCTTTTTGAAACATTAACCCAAAATGATAACTTACATTGTTTTGATTTCCTGAAAATATGAGTACTTTTGTTCAGGATTGACCTAACTTCCTTGAAACAAACAAAAAAGTCATTTATTCTCACAGCTGGAGATAGGGAGGAAAAACATCTGGATGTGAGCAGGGGGAGAAAATGTGCATTGGAAGGGAAAGAAACAGTAAAAGGACAAAAGGTTATAAGTAGAAAAAGAAAAAGGATTGATATGGGGGTTGGAGAGCATGTCCAGGGATTACGTGAAGAGTGCTATAGAAAGTGGGCATTGAAAGAGAAATGTAAATATGTTGATGGAAAGGAGGAAGGGAAATCTAAGAAGAAACGAGAAAAAGATAGGGGGGAAATGAAATAAAATAAACAAAAGCAAAATGAATGAAAAAAATTTTACATTTGAATGAAACAAAAGGGAACCAAAGCAGGAAACCTATAGTCTAAGAAGAACAAAGCTAAGAAAAGTGATGAGAATAAAGGGTATGCTGAAAAGGACCCACAAATTGAAAAATCCTGGAGAAACTTAATAATTTATTGCAGAAAAGGAAAACTTCCCTTCCGAATCTTGACCACTTGTCACCCAGCTCCAGCTGCAGTGAACGTGCCAGCACAGCAGCCTCTAGCCCCTGAGACTGCAGTCCGAAATCCACGTGTGCCACACAACAAGGCTAGGGGAGAGCAGGAAGTCACATGTCAGCACCTGGGACCTGTGTTAATTCGGTGCATCAGCACCTTGGCTTCTACCAGCTCATTGTTTCCAGATGGTGCCTGAGCTCTGAGCTGATTATTTAAGGCACTTAAGGTCGCCTTAGTTAAGATTTCCAGGGGCAGGAATGAACTTACTTCTCACATGTGCAGAACTCTTTGGTGTGTTCTAGCACTGCCAAATGCTTTGCAAAATTGAGATGGCCATTGAGCAAAATGGTCTGGTTTTCATTGACTCAGCAGTGCCTCATCCTGTGTGGCATGGGGAAGGGAGCACACTGGTTTGTGCTGGAGTCCCCTGCCCTTGCAGAAGGGAGATGTATCCATGGTCTGCTTATCAGCACCTCTTGGGGAAGAGCTGAGCTCTCTGTTCTCTGGGGACAACCCCAGCTTGAACCTGCAGGGACAAGGCTGAGGTCTAAGCCAGCCTTCCCTCCTCATTCACTCTGGTGTGCAGGCAGATAACAAGCAGTACTCTGGGGCATATGGAGATGGAGGGATTTCATACCTGGCTTCTGAGCACCCAGATGAGGTGGCAGCTGGGCACTTTCAGATGAATTGCCCTCAGGACATTCATGTGTGTTTCCCCAGAGCATGAGAACACCCTAGAAGAATAGTTTAGCACTTTGAACTGAATCCCTCCTTCCCAAAATCATGGAGACCCTTCAGGCCTACATGTGGCTGAGAGCACATCATGCACCACACAGATGCTGGCAGCCCTGGAGCAGACTAGCCCTGTACCCACAGCAGTGAGGCAGCAGACACTCCAAAACCTGGTCTCTGTCCCTCACAGCACTGGCCTTTCATGGTGAAGACATGGTCTGAAGTTGTATGTATGGCATACATGCTATTTGAGCACCTTTTTAATATTTCTCCCTTCCCCATCACTCATATTTCTTCTACTTGGNTTTTTTAATTTTCTGTTTTCAGGTTTACTTTATGAATGCTTCTAGACAAAAACATACAACATCGAAAGCCTGAAAGCACACCCAGAGTGTGAAGATTTAGGTGATGTGAAAAAGAGACTGGAAGCAATAAGCACTGCTTCATAAAGGGGTGACTTGTTCCTGTTGGCTCACCATAAATAACTGAAGTGACCAGCATTGTGATTTGGTGTCAGATCCTGGCTCTGTTGAACTTAATGCCATAACATTATTAAAACATCAGACAGAGAAATGAAACCAATGATCTTTCTCTTCTCTCATATTGTTTTAGTTTCACTATTATGCATTGATTACAACCCTGCCCTCATCAAAGGCTTTTGTTATTAATTTCAGTGTATGCCAAATTGTTCACAGACTTTAAAGGTAGTACTATTTCCTTGCACTGTCTCAGATAAGGGATAATCAGGCAGAGGTCTAAATTCTTAAAGCTTTTGAGGGCAATATGGTCTCAAAGGGTATGAGAAACCTGTATTTAACCCCTAGCATTTAAGGGTTAGTCAAATGTGAATAATTTTGATTTCCACACAAGGACTGGATCACTAGCGTGTCTCAACTGTCTGCTTTTTCAGGGAATAAATGCATTTATAACCAAAGAATTTGTCCATTTTTCCTTGAAACTTGTCTTAGAATTAAAGCTCTTGATCATAAGCATCAATATGTACATGATCAGATTGGTCCAGTTGTAATGGTCAAACTGTTGAAAAATGCTGACTCGTGGATAGAGGCATGTATTTCCATATAGGAGTCAGGCTTTCAAACTATAGCCCGGATCTTCACTGTCTTTAAGAACAGCATCTGGGAAATCTTCACCTAACACGTAGTCAACAGTAGGAATTTGAAAATGTGCTATAACCTTTTTATTTGTATTGGGTTTCCCTGGCAAGGCTGATGTTGGGAGTGAGGGGTGGCTTCCAGGAGAAGTTGCCAGAAGTTTCCCCTATGTCTGACAGAGCCAATGCCAGCTGCCTCCAAGACGGACCCATTGCTGGTCAAGGCCAAGCCCATCAGTGATGGTGGTAATGTCTTTGGGCATTTAAGAAGGGAGGAAAAAAGCAGTTTGCAACAGCAGCCGGATAGAGGAGTAAAAAATTATCGAACAACTCTGCAGACCCCCAGGTCAGTGAAGTAGGAGGGGAGAAGGTGCTCCTGGCTCTGGAACAGAGATTCTCCTGCAGCCTGTGGTGAAGAGCATGGTGACGCAGGCCATCCACCTGCAGCCCATGGAGGACCCCATGCCAGAGTGGGTGGATGTACCCAAAGAACACTGTGACCCTGTGGGAAGCCCACACTGAAGCAGGTTCCTCACAGGACCCGTGGACCTTGGAGATAGGACCCTGTGCTGGAGCAGGCTCCTGGCAGGACTTGTGACCCCATGAAGAGGAGTCCACACTGGAGCTGATGCAGGAGGTGTGTAGGAGACTGGGATGATAGTTTCTCCTCCACTTCTCCTTAGAGTGGTGGAGGAAGTGCAGCACATCCCCTGCCAATTGCTACCTCCTGCAGGTACAAACCAGCTCCACAAAGAGGAATGAGTCCTTCACTGGCAGCTCCCCTGCAAAATGCTCAGCTCCACATGAAAGGTGCGCCCACAGGGAGACTTCAGGGGCACAAGCAGGCAGTAGACAGCATCAGACTTACAAGAACTCCAGATGCTGATGGCTCTGATCACCCTGGTGTCTGCTTGCATTTGTGCTATGAAATCATTCCTGGTAAATCACTGGAATGCTCACAGCAGGTTGTCCACCTCAATAAATTTGGACCCAGAGGCTGGGTCCTACATGCATTAATGGAACTGATTAATCAAAAATCATAGCTACAACTGCATATCAAAGAGCAGAATGAGGGATACAGCAGTGGCCCAGCACTGCCGCTGTCCAGTGAAGGACAGGCATCCCTGGGTCATGTCATTCTGCTTCAGCTCCTGCAGCAGATCAATCATCTCCTGGCTCACCATCTCCTCATGCTGCCACATGCATGTGACCTCATCCAGCTCAACACCAGCCATCCGTGGGTACGGGATGATGCTTTGTGCCAGCGTGAAGAACATTCAGGCAGCCATGGCCTACAGGAGGAGGGAGAGAAGGGGTCAAGTGGGGCTGGAAGGGAGGGAGCTGGTGATGGGCAGGCAAGGATGGGAGCCTCAGGGAGCTGGAGGCATGTAGGAGAGGGAATGAGGCTGCTGGCAGGTGGCTGGGTCCTCAGTGCAGGGTGAGAACCCACCAGGGTTCTGTGTTTCTGTCCCAGCCCTCGTCCAGCCCAGCCTTCTCCTGTGTGTACACTCACTGCTGGCTCAGGCCATACTGGGATAGCACTGGGACTGCACTGCCAGCTGGAGCCCCTGATAACCACCTCTACTGTGACTCTCCCCCTATGATGCCACAGGCATCAGAGCCCATCACAGCCCTGCCCTCTGGTACCACCCCAGCAGAGCGGCTCACAGTGTCCCAGGCAGTCAAAGTCCCAATGTCCTCAAACCACAGACTTACCTGGCAGGACAGGTAGCACTGGGAGCCTCAGAGGTGGTTTCTGTGAGAAGGTGCCCGAAGCCTCCCCTCATGTCTGATAAAGCCAATGCCAAGACGGATTTGCTGCTGGCCAACTCCAGCCCAATAGCAGAAGTGATAGTGTTTCTGGATAACATATTTAAGAAGGGTTTTTTTGCCATCACAGTGAACAGCGAGTGAGTTCTCCCTGTCCTTATCTCAACCTGTGAGGTTTTCGTTATATTTTCTCTCTCCTGTTCATCTGAAGAGGGGAGTGATAGAGTGGCTTTGGTAGTACCTGGCATCCAGCCAAGGTCAACCCAGTACACATCTGAAGGATGTGGAGACAGTCATCTTGGGCAACAGGCATCTCCATATCCTTGTTTTCAGAGCTAACAAAATTTGCTCTAGTAATTCTACACCTCTTGCAGCTGAGGAAACCTGACTGAAAATATGTGCTGCAATTGAGGTTATAGAAGTTCAGAACATTAGGTTGGAACTCAGACATAAAATGTTGAAATATTCGTAATACAGTTCCATTAATGTAATGAAAACAGACAGTTATTCTCTTTACAGCTGTGAAATTATATACATCTCTCGAAAAAGGCTGAAATCAATGGGCATATATACAAGTAGTCCTTTTCAAGCCAAATCTTTCATCGTAGTGTTACTGATAATGCATGAAACTTTTATAAGACTGAGACCATATGCTGAAATTTTGAAAAGACGTAGTACCTCATTTTCTGCCATGTTGCTGTCTACAGATAACTAATCAGAACTAGAGCAGAGTGGGTAGGTATCTGGGTGTTTTCCAGCTACAGGCCTGTAAGCTGATTAATAGACTACCTACAGGACTGACTTGGCATCTCTCAACTATGACTCCTTGAGAGTTTGTGAAGATGGCTATGATGTTGCAACACGGCTTTGAAAATGAAGAAAAATATATCCATTCACCTAATTTTGACTTCCTTACAAATACTGGAACAAACAGAATATTTGTTAGTGCTTGGAACATAAGAAGCAAAAAGAACAATCCACAACAACCCACAGTAGTCATTAGCTAATTATATCAAATCCATCTCATTTACTTTACTGTAGGACATTAGGCCTTTTAAGTAAGTGAGAGTGGTGTACAGTGAGTTTAGCAAAATTTTTGACATTGATTCCCATCTAATTTTAAGAAAACAAGATTTACATGTAAGTTATATAAAACAGATACAACAGTGCCCATAAAACACAGTATTTGCAATTTAGTTAACCGAGCAATTCCCTGTCAAAATCCCAGGGTATATAGAATTCAGTTCTGTAAGGGTCTGGTATTATTCAGTATGTTTCTTAATAGTTCAGAAGATCCATGAGGAATAATACACTAGGTTTTAAGCTTTCAGATAATGTTATGATGAGAACCACTGGGGGAAGAAAGATAATGACTGGAAAACTTGTCATAATTGTTTGGAAAAAGAAAACAGAATAAAAGCAATAGAAAAAATTATGCAAAATACTGTATTTAGACTGAAGTGTTTTAAAAGACATGTATAGAGTAAGATTAGGTACCCTAAGCTTGATTGGTTAAGAATCAGTTCTCCAGAAGAGGGTGTGGGGTTTGTGAGCTGACTATGATTCAACATTGGCATGTTATGAAAGGAAAGGCAAATATACACTGCAAACTAGAGATAAATCTGCAGGATGTAGGATCTATGATTTTTTTATACTAAGACCTCAGCTGAATCGTGGTGTCCAGATTCAAGTATTACACTCCAAGGGAGATCAGGGCTAACTAGAGAAAACTCAGAGGAGAGCAACAAGAATGGTCAGAAGTCTGTGAGACATGGAAGATGAGGTGATGTGAGACTGATAGCCTAAACAAGAGAAGATGATGAGGAGTGGGAAATATTGGTGTAAAAAAAGGAAAAGAAAAATCTGTTCTTCATCTCAAAGGAAGGTTATGGAGAAGTAGAGTGCCTGAATACAGTAGGGAAGGTTTAGAACAGATTTTAGAGAAACCCTTATTTTGCAGAAGCCCAGAAAGATGTTTCTTGGTCATGGAGCATGCATCACTGAAAGTCTTATAGAAAAAGGTAAGATGGACATCTGTCAGGAATGGCTGAGTACTTGATCCAGTCTTGAGGCAGAACAGTAGATAGTAACTTCTCAGGATGCTTTTCAAACTAATATGATTTTATGACACATTTTTGTTCCTTACACAACAAACACCGTGTCATTTTCTCTGTTTTCAAATTTCTTAGCAACAATATAGAAATTACTAGTCTGACTCAGTTAATTTACTTGTGGTCCTGCATTGGACAATCAACCACCAGCAAACACCATCTCTTTGAATTGTTATAAACCTGTCAGTAATTATTACTACCTTTACTGAGCCATGAAAAATAATTTCCTCTCTAATTCCAGAAAGCAAATGAGCATAAAGATCATTCTTGCTTTTACTGTGTATCATGACTTGGTGATGAACATTACTGGCTAAATATAAGCTTGGCCCAACTAAAAATACAGAAATAGTATTTACACATAGATTTACACTGTGATCAGTGTGTATGCTCAGTCCTTTGTGATTAGGGCCAGCGGATTCCTGTTGACCATACAAAAGAAAATTGAAATCAGATACTATTAAATAGAGTAGCCACAATAATTATTTTTTTAAAGTAGAATAACACAGGTCTCAAAATGAAATTTTAAGGACATAACTTTGCATTTCATGGCAGCTGAAGTAATCTTCTGCATTCATACTATAAAGAAATTGAGAAATTTTTTTTTTTTTTAATGTAAAGTGCTGTTGATTGAGATCAAGTGCATAATATAGGAGAGATTTAAGTCCAATGAATTCTTTAGGAAGATATTGAAGAATCATCCATTTGGAACCACTTCTGGGAAAGAACTGCGCAAGATACCCTCTCAGTTTCTTCCTGTTTTTTTTCTGTATACATTTCTAGTCCTCAAGCATTGAGTTGAGCATAGTGATCAAAGTTGTGTCCCATTTTTGGAAGAAGTTTTCCATCTCATTGTCTGAAACTTCATTCCTCTAGTTCTAGACTCAAGGATGGTCTAATCCTATTTCTCTTCCTCACCCTCCCAAGTGCCAATATTGTATTTAATTGTTCAGCACTCTCTGACAGTAATGTCCTTCTTATTTTAAATTAGTCTTTGCAGATAAAATTTCTCAAGATCTAGTAAAGTCTCTAACTGGAAATCTGGTAAGGAACTTGCTTGCTACCATTTTCCAGTCCTGGACCTTACTACAGTGCAAAATAAGACACTGTAATAAAGAATTAGTACACAGCTGTAACAAGCCATTAATTATATAGCCATTAATTAACCCTTTAGCAGTTTTTTTTTTCTTGCCCTGTGCTGGTTTAAATGTAAACGAGCAGGAGAAATGAACCGGACTCAAGAGAGATTACAAGGCAGAGTTACAATTTACTGAAAAGATTGCAATAAATACAGTGATACAAAGAAAAATTGGTTTTAACCCACAAAGAACATATGTATAACCCAGCACTCTGGGACACGAACAGAACTGTGTTTGTTAGCCCCTGTGCTAAGAACCACGCAGTCACCCTGAGTACAAAGTAAAAGGAAAGGAAAACCTGTCGGTGTGCATGATGGTCACAGTGTGGTCGAGAGTGGCAGTCACAGTCCCATTGAGGTTCTGGTCCTCCTCTGTATCCAATGAGTGGTACCCCAAGTCCCAAAACCCGAGGGTTATATATGCTCAGGTTCAGGTGGGAATGCCCAGTACTTCCCCCAGGGCAGGGAGTTTCACAATGGGTGATTTAAGTCTGTGAGTCATGGGATACTTTTTGGAATCTTTGATGGCCCATTAGCAGACATGACCCCTCAGGCTGGGTGTGAAGGTGTTAATGACTCCCCAGAGGGGAGTTATCACAACTGAGTCACGGGTGGGAAGACAGAAACACTCCCCTGTCTCACAGGGTTCTTTAACACCCAGCTTGTAGCCTGAGGTGTCAGGTGTGCCCTGGGCAGCTGCTACCAATGATCCATTGTTAACAATTTATCAGAAATTACACAGAGGGTGTAGAATACACAGTTTTGGTTACACTCACACAGTGATAAACTGGTCCTGGCATTGTAACTAGGACATCCCCTTAAATTGCTTTTCTACTAAATTGCTTGTACAAAAACAGAAGCCTATGATAGTATCATGTTTTAACAGGCAAGACTCAAAATTCAGATTCCAGACATGACTTTTATTGCAGCTCTTCAGTTTGTTCCAGAGTAAGGGTAATGCCAAAAGAAAATGAAAAGAAGAAATTGTTTTTCAGCCTCAATGTTGCTATTGTAAAAAGAAAATGCCCACTTTGGTATTTCTAAGGTGCAATTCTATATTGAAAGCAACATTTAACCTACTATTCCCTTGCTCAGTGTTGCTCCGTGAGCCTTTGATTAATTGATTCGGCCTTCTCTTTACTCATATGACAAATGAATGAAGGGATGGCCACTTAGACCAAGGGATGGGGAGAAAGATCATTCTTTTAGAGAAACTCAAATGAAAGAGCAATTGTAGAGTAAAAAGACAGGGTTATAAGTTAGGAACAGATCATTATGCAAATGCTCTTTGATGATTATTAGTGTTCGGATTGCAATTCTAGTTTTAGCCTATCATTAATAACCAAAATGAAAAAAGTTAAGGTATTTTCTTTTTTTGGAGAAAGTAACATATCCTAATAATGCTCCCATGTTTCCTCATGAAGCAAGAGGCCCAAAGAGAATATCCAAAAATAAAACAGAACACTCAAAGGCAACAGCAAAGGACAAGGATGTTAATTAGAGGTCAAATCCTGAAGCACTTAATTCATTAAAAAATGCAAGCATTGCCTAATGGGTAACCACTAGATTACAAGACACTGCTTTGTTTTACACAGTGAATCCTCAATTCTTCATTTTACTTCTGGACAACCATGGCAGAAAAGGTGCAGAGACCTGGCATCCAGCTCCTCACTGAATGCTGAAAGAAGACAATGATTTCAGTTTCCCAGGTAAAGGAAGGAATTGAGTCTGGTCTCACAGAAGACACCACCTACACGAGCCATATCCAAAATGCTGCGTTACAGCCCATGAAATAGTCAGGGTGCCTTACTCGGAAGAGAGGTATGAGAAAACACACGCTCATAAACTGGGTTCGTGTAGAGGTGTTGAAGTTCTTTTGAGGTTTAAGCTGCAGTCCTTGCTCAGGCTTCACCTGAGCCTTACACATCCAGAATTTGCTGTGAAGCATCAATAGTTGCTTTTCAGATATTGAGAGATAGTTTTGTGTGTACTTGTGTATTTATTCATTTGTGGCAAGAATTATACTGAAAATGGAACCTGGAAAATTTCTGATATATGGAATGTACCTATGCAGAGCTTTGTATTATTTTGTCAGACAGGAACCATAAGCCTAGAATCTTGTTATTTTGAATATTTGAACCATTGCAACCTGTCCTTGAACACTTCCAGGGATGGAGCACCCACACCTTCTCTGGGCAACAAGTTCAAGTGCCTCGCCACTCTCACAGGAACAACTTCTTCCTTAAACTCAGTCTAAACCTACTCTCTTTCACTTTCAATCCATCCCTTTCCCCTTGTCCTATCATTACGTGCCCTATTCAAACTGGAAAAGTCTAGAGAATGTAATAACACAGCATTTGACATAGATGATCGAATTATTATACAGCAAACATAGCTCTCAAAATTAAAAATAGACTAAACCAGCGTACTTTAAATAGGAATGGAGGTGAGTGTCAGGAGGGAGGGCCCGGCTCACAGCGGAGCCCAAGCCCTGCTTCCCTGCCTTGAGGTGTCACAGAGCACGTGGGATGATGGCTTTTGTGGAAAAGGAGCGCAGGAAGTTTGCTTTTGGTCCACGACTGAGAAGCAGAGCAATGAAGAAGGGCTCAACTTGAGGCTGTGCTTCAGCCCTTCAGAGCATCCCATCAAGAGAAATTGAGTTCATCGCATCTTCGCATGGTGGACCAAATGCTTTAGAAAAACCCGAGCGGATTCGTGAAAGAAAATCATCGCCGCATTAATGTGATGCGAGAGGCTTGAAAATGAGCGAGAATGGGAAGACGTCGCGCCTCTGGGAAGTACCAGCAGAGGTCAGCACAGCCGGAAGAATGGAGCAGCCGCTGCCGGGCTGCTGCTGCCGCTGCGGGGATGCTGCTGCCGCTGCCGGGCTGCTGCTGCCGCTGCGGGGATGCTGCTGCCGCTGCCGGGACGCTGCAGGGCCGGCGGCGCGGCCCTTCCCGCGCTGCTCTGCTATGGCGAGGAGTTGGAATTACGTCCTGCTACGTGCTTTAACAGCACACACCATCATATATACTGGGACAAAAGAGCAGCAGATACTGGTAGTTTCTTTACTCTGACCTTGTATGTGCTTCTCAAATTCAAGAAATGCAGATGGACATAGCACTTTTTTTGGAGAAAAAAACCCCATCAGAATTCTTTCCTAGCAATGAAATTTCCTCTACAATTCCTGTAATATGGAAGAAATTACATTTGTCAGTGTCTGCTAAGAAGCCCATCCTGCTGCAACTTTTTCTTTCACAACACTGGTTCTCACACAGCACTGTAGATATAAAAGCCAGAACATCATCCATCAGACTTAATCAGTAAAACCCCCCTTCATGGAGCTGTTTGTTCTAGGAAAGCTCTGTTCCATGAATCATTTTATATCTGGATTACTTGATTTAAAGCTAGTGCAGGGAACTGGATTTCCCTAATGTAAGGTGATACATCACATCTGTCTCTCCTGAGAAAAATGTTGGAACCTGAGTTCCTTCCATGTCAAATGATGACAAATACCAAAATGCCCAGTAAAAAGAGAGGTGAGATGTAGAAACATACACAGAGCTTGCTTCACATCCTTATAAAGCAGAACAGTGCTAGTAAGAGATCTTTGGTGTGTGGCAGAGTTTTGTGAGCTTGAGATTGATAAGCTATTAAATTAATTAATAACCATAGCGATTCAAAGCTTAAAGTAATGCCAGTGATATCATGCCAATGATTTCCTGGCAGAAAAGAACTACAACTGATTGACTGCTTTGCTTAAAATCATGTGAATTCTTTTCCAGATCCAAAGAGTCTGGGTTTCTCTAATATCCCATATTTACACCATAAATGATAACTTAGATTTGTGCTTCTCCAAGATAAAATGTGTGCCAGAGTTATTTGTTATAGAGTATGTTGTATGAGGCTGGAATTTTCTGAAGAACAACAAAGTGAAATGATACGTCATCCCGAAAGACATAATTTTAGAATTGAGTAACTTTACAGTGGTAAGTACCATCACTGATGTCTCATGCAAAGACAGGAAAGAGAAATATATCCCGCATGAATTTTGTACAAAGTCACCTGAGGCAACTTTGTACCTGCTGCCACAACAGCATGACATGATGCAGCACTGGAAAGAGGTACTGACATGAGCCTGGAGGCAGTGGAGCTGTTTTAACTGTGTTTTTCATCTCATTTGATGTTAACCAGCCCACAGCAGTATTATTTAGGCATGTGATATCTACATGACTAAATTGCTTGCTATTCCAGAAATAGCTTTTATGGCACAAGCTTAGATAACTTTAGTATCCACTTTAGATGCACAGTATGGGCATTTCCCTCACTTGAGTTCCCAAGGAACGGAAGTTGCCATCATCCAAAGAAATATAATTTCTTATAAGGCCAAGGCAGCTGAAAAATGGGTATGGGGATCCACTTTGTGCACAATTTTTGAGCTCAGAGGATTCTTTTTTGACTAACAGAAAAGCCGATAAAAAGACTTTTAAGTATTGGTCAGCCTGAAACAACCAGTGGATAGAGATCTAGCAGCAGGAATGTAAAGATGTGTGTAAAGTCTGTCCTCAGTATCCATTGAATAGAAAGGTCTGAGTGGAAGTATTATGGGAGCAGGGTCTCCACATCTACATTGTCAAAATGCTGAGTCAGGCCATTAGATGGAGGTGAGACTGAGGCCTTGAGGAACAGAGAGGTCAGTTGGAATTGTAACTACAACAATTTATCCAAAAGCTTTTACTGTAAGCTAAATCCATAATAAACCCTAAAACCAGTAAGATTCAGTGTACTGTCCAGACAGAGAAATGGTTTCAGACTACTGCACATTTACTTACTTTCCCTCAGTTTTCCAAAAATTCCATTATTAAAGACAATTGTTGGCAGACCAAGAGACTGTAGGTCACAACAGCTGAAATCTAGTTAAAATGTTCCTGTGTGTGCAAAATGTGTCACTTGTCCCTTTATGTGAAAATAACCCCACACAGAACAGGATTTCTTTAATGCCAAATGATGTTTGAGGCCTCAATTCCCTGATAAGAGTTGAACAAAGAAAACCACATTTTGAAGAAGCTGTTTAAGTCTAAGAAAGGAAAAAATAATTCAGCTTATTGCCATTAACGTTCTATTTCTCTAAAATCTGTAGTATACAGGTTTTTATCTGTGATATAAACATAATCAGTATTTGTTTAATTATGTAATACTTCATAAATTACAAAGATGCTAATTAAGAATGAGAGCTGCAGATAATACCTGCCATGTAGTGGTACAGCCTTCTCCAAACCTAAGAAGAAATATGACACTTTTGAATATCCAAGAAAACTGTTCATGTGCACAAAATTAATAAAATTATTATAAAAGTTAATAAAATTATTTTCCTCTCTATTACTTAGGCCTGCATGAGGCTGGCGTACTTGACAGAAGATGTTACTTGTGAGCTGATGTTACTGATATAAATGATGGAGCAATCTCATTTTTTTCCTGATAGCTATAAATGTATATAACTGGGTTTTATCATCATACAAAACCCCTGCAACTCCTTAATAATTAGAGAGGCATGTGAATGAGTTTCTCTGAGCATGGAGAAATACAGCACCATTTGTGACTGCATGACTGAAAAAGGTGTCTGTGTATTCCCATTATGTCCAAGAAAGAAAAACCCAATCTCATATATCAAACAGAGTCAATGATACTGCTTGATCTGGATTAGTTTATATTAAAGAAATGTAGCACCACGCATCAGAGAACATTATTGAAACCTGACCTCATCCATCATTGGTTCTCAGGGAAGTGTAGCCATATCCATTAATTTCATGAAAATTCAGAACTGAGCATCCACTTATGTTGGGCAATCCCTGCATCACATCACATTACATTAGACAGAAACTCAGCATGATAAGTCATTATAATTTACTCCTTCTAAAATCAACACAACTGTCACTTACCACTCAGGCATTCTTGTCACACAAACTGAAAAACCCAAACCTCAAACCCACAAAATAGCTGTCAGTCAGGACACATTTATGACACATCCTTAGATCTCACCATTGCTTCTCACCAGAGAATATCACACAGGCTGATTGTATTTTTGATGATGCTAATACAGTGACATGGAACAACAATGCCAAAGAGCTGAACTTTCCCCCCTTAAACACACCCCCATGGTCAAACTCATCACTATCTTTATGAGAACCAGACTCAGTTGCATTCAGGTAGGCATGTCTCATGCCATTGTAAATCCTCAGGGTTCTGGCAGGGATGGCACTGGGCCCGTGGGTCTGCAACCTGCAAGGGCTGCAACTAGAGGACACAGAGGATGGCTTAGTGTGTCTAAAATGATACTGGAATTAGTCAGTTAAGTCCCACCATTGATGCCTTGTCTGATTTCAGAGAACTTTAACCTGCTTTTTTCTGAGCAAAGGGTTAACAGATTAACAACACAAACTGGTTGTCTTGGAAAGAAAAAAAGTGGTGATGCTGTATATAAAATATTCTGTATAAAAACATAAGTCAGTCATGGAAAAGTACATGGTCACACGTCAAAGAAAGACATGAGAGGTTTAGTTCCATAGTTTCTCTGGTGAATTATATTTTTGGATCTTGACACTCACTTTTTAATTCCCAACATGCAACTCTTTTTAAAAAATCCATTCTTACCAGGACAGGCAGGAAAGTGGCCAGGGAAACAGTCTACCTTGGGTTCCTGTTGTGAAAGGAGCTTGGAATTTCATAGTATGGTATATCCTGCCATGTAAATCATGTGCTTCAAGTTTTACCTTTGGGTCTTCTGGAACATCTTTGTGTCCCTGAGTCAAGTAACTCATCTTCAATCATCAAGGTACCTCAGAGAAAATTATAATAGGGCATTATTTTATAATTAAGAATGGAAATTCAGTCTCCCAAATGGTCATGAAATTAATCCCTTTTCATCTAGCATTTTCAGAATGAGAAACCTAGTCTAATGTATCTCTTGACAGTAGCAACAAAATCATCATCCATCACTTTGCACCAGGGAAGTCTCTTCATTTGCTTCATTTTCAGTCTGGGAATACCATCTTCACACAAATGAATGAACACCAGAAAAACAGCCCTTCCGATAAATTGCCTCGTGGGGGTATATATCTTTAGATACTGCATTTCATTCATATATTATTATTATATACATTGCCTTTCCCATAAGATTAATAAAGTCTCCATACAGCAGAAATCACCCTCTATATATTCACATAATGATCAGGATAAACCTGCTACATTACCTGTAGTGTGGGAATTCTGATTGGAAGCCAGGAAAACACTAGAGGAAAGGAAAACCTGCATTATGGCATTGCAAAGTAAATGTAATGGAATGTGCAGATAACACTCCTACACAGACAAAAATCTGCCATAACAACCATGCACAAACATTAAGCATGTAGTACATTTTAAATAACCTCAACATTGTCTCCATGTGTTCAGTACAATGATGCAGTGATAAATGATATTGAGGTTGGGAACCTTTCTAGAGAAAGAAAATCGAATATCCTCCAGCAGAGAAATCCTTTGCTTTCATTCAGCAAAGAAATTTTGCCTCATGTTTATGTTTGCAGAGGAAAAAGCC